>JASANC010001978.1:0-149399 GCA_030248135.1 Theristus sp. LFF4_11
GTGTGTTTGATCTTTTATTGTACTGTCTAGGTTGCGTACTTTCAATCTAGCTTCTTTTAAATGCTTATCGGCCTGCTTAAATTTGGCTTGTTCTTCTTCCAGCGCTTGTTGTAAATTTAGGATTTCGTGAGATCGCGACATTTTGAACACTCAACGAATAAAAATTAAAATAAAGGTTACTCACGATTTCGGATGGCCTGAAGTTGTCAGCCAAATAGCGTATTTTATTGCCGGTCTTCGATGCTTTGGTCTGTTGGTCAAATATAAACGCCAAATTCCGTAGATTCCTGCCCGCGTTCACCAGCGTGTTTTCCAGTGTCGTAAATCCAAACAATGTTTTCCGAATAGCGTTGATAATTCTGAGACTGACTTCGACGCTCGAACTGGCAAAATTTGTTGTGATTTTCTAAAATGTTTATAATTTCCTCGATTTTCTGCTTTTTGTTTTGTCTTTCTAACGTCTAAAATGTCGAATTTTGTTTGCCATTAAAAGTTCAAGAACCAATATTCATGGAATTTGATCGTATGATTATGCGATCATGACATTACTGTGGTAAAAATCTGAAATTGTTACTCTCTATTTCTTGCCAGCACTGTTTCTCCGGCAGCTTGATATCAGTAGGCTGCAATAAAGCCATGTGCTGGCGCGTATTACAATTCTCAAGATTACAATTCACTTTACCCGGTAGCTGCATTGCTACTCGTCGAACCGGCGTTCCCTGGATGCCTGGATTTTCAAAGCGTACTGCACACTTTGTTGTATATTTTTCCACCAACTTGAGCGTTTTTATCTACGCGCAAATTTATTGAGCTTTGGGATACTTCTTATTGCGGCAAAAATGTAAAATTGTTGTTCTCTGTTTCCTGCCAATATTGAACTTCTTTGGTGTGAGGGTTTATTATGTCAAGGCTAGTTTTTATGCTGTGCCCATTGATAACACATTTGACTGTTCCTGGTAATTCAAGTTTGACTCGCCTCACTGGCTTACCTTGATCGTTACACGCATAAATTGTCGTTGTTTTCGGAGCGATTTGCTGTGCGCGGATGCCAAATTTTTCAAAGTTGCTTGTTTCTGTGATAAGCACTTTCTTTCTTGAGCCGCTGACATTCCCAATCCAAAATGCTTCATCGTTTTCTCTCAAATGTTGTATAAGTTTCAGTTCCTTTTGCCGCTTAATCTCTTTTTCAATCTTTGCGTACGGATCACGCTGTGAGATGATTTTAACATCGTACGGCTTCGATTCTGTATGTTTTCTAAATTGCTGTTGCAACATCTTTGCTTGGCGAACGTTTTCTGAGCTATTTTTTTCTTTTGACTGTGCGCTTTTTGTGCAGGAATTTTATTCTTTACAGTTTTATTCTGACTCATCCTTCTGTAAGCTGAAGCAGTTTTCTTTTATTCTATCGATTTTTTTTTACGTTACGCAGTGCCCGCGTACAGTCTTATTTTCCAAATAAATGGCTACTTTCTGCCTGCTGGGTATCCTGCTGCAATTTTTTGCTTGACTGGTATTGATTGGGTAAACTGTTCCAAGTAGTGTAATATTTCACAAGCGTTTTATCGCGGTTTATCGCTTGTTTTTATTTTTCTTTGAACCGAGCAATTTTATTTGCGCACAAAATTATTTTTCTTCACTTTTCTGTACTTTTATCTATCTGTTCCGCCGTGCCTAGGGCTTCTTGAATTCACCGGTGGCCAGCCGGGAATTTTTCACTGAAAATTTTCTAAGTCTTTAAAAAAGACTTAGGCTGGGCGCGGAAACACCATTTGTTACGGTGCTGTTGTTAGGTTAGGTCCCTAATAGTTTCGTGTTTACTACGAATAAATTCCGACAGTCCGAATGATTAAGAATTATCTTTTATTTCCGTTTAACAACTGTCCGCAACAATAGAAAAGGATGAAGTAGAATGAAAAACGAAGTGTGTCTTGGGGTTGGTTCCGGTCTCCTTATATAGGGTTCCGGTGACCTTCAACGAAATCTGACGAAATATTGTTGTGTCTAGCTTCCATTTGCGTCATCACCTTTTTAGGTGATATGATTCATGTGAGGACGTATCTTTTGCATTGCATTCCTTTAGTTCCAATGTCGTCATGATCTATTTCTGTTTCAGTCACCTGATTATTTGTTTACCCGTTTGTTGATTGTTGTGACTGTTTCCGGAGTCATGTGATTGTTTGTTTACATGACTCTTCTACCTGTTTACTTCCTTATTGACGTCATGTTTGCGTTTTTTCTGATTTCTGGAATCTTCTCCATTTTTATCTAATGTCTTTAGCTTTAGCTAATTTTAGCTTCGTAACACAAGTGGCAATGTAAAAAACAGACCGGTTTCTCGGCATCCCTCTCGATACTTTGAACCAAACCAATGTTAAGTAAGCCACACAAACAACACATGAAAACCGTTCCTAAAATTCATGACTGAAACAACGATAAAAAATCATTCGAATAAAGGTTTTAAAAGCCTCAAAACTGATATTCAATTGAAGCTTACTGATTGGCTGCTCATGGTTGAGTACGTACGTAAGACCAATAAACGCGTCCGAACGCCAATTCGAATTTCAAATGCAGCCAGTCAGCGTGTATTTCATAAAATATTTTTTGTTCCCTTTCGGTAAATCTCACAAACTTTTTAAGAATAAAAAATAAGACTTATAAAACTGAAACGACAAGATGATAGCGGCTAGTATTCCAAAAAAATGTTACTGAATGGAGTTCACAAGCATATTTCCATCGACACAATCAGTATGAAAAAGAACGAGAAACAAAAGGAGATCACTCCATAAATTTCAGCAACGGTGATTTCAGCAGACATGGAAAAAATCAAATCCAACTTAAACATCCATGAAAAGTTCCGACGAACAACATGTAATACTGTAGTGCCATTCAACGGCCCTCTCGGAGTCGCACTCGACGGGCCGGCCTGTTGCGGCCCAACTTCACCGCAGCATCGTATCCCTCCAGTTCCAGTGCGCCGATCGGTGTCACACCGGAATCGGCTGGCAAGATCCTCGTGCTACGAATCGCGTCCTCGTCGATCATGGTCGTCGGCGACCGAATGCGCTTCTGTGGACGCTGCGCGGAGCTCGCTCGTGCTCGCGGCTGCTGCTCGCGGTCGGCGCGCTTCGGCGACTGCGCCGCTCGCTTCATCTGCCGTTCAATCATGCGGCGTTCGTAGCCGCGACGCTCGGCCGATCGCGACGTCGACCGTCGGCGTTGTCGACGATTCAACGGCGGCGGCGACGGCGGCGGCGGCGGATGACCCGCTCGGCTGTTGGTGCTCTTCGACGGGAAACTGCGCCGCGCCGCTGCTGCTGGCGCATTCTGGCGACCACCGCGGTAGATCACCGGCCGCGTTGGTGTGCTCCGACGCCGCTCCCGGCGGTTGCCGACCGGAGCGACCGCGCGCTGCTCGTGACCGTAGTCGTGGCGACCCGGTGTACGCACGTCGATCACCGGCGTCGTCTGAATCGCATCTTGAAACTGATGATGGCGTTGTTGTTGTTGTTGTTGTTGTTGTTGGAGACGAAGTAAGTTCTCGAGCAGCTCTGGATTCGGATTCGGATTCAAGTGAAACGCGGACTGGTGTTGTTGTAGTTGCGGTTGCTGGGCGACGTCAAGCATCATCAGCGGCGGCGGCGGCGGTTCCGGTCGATAGGCGTCCGGATTGATCGGCTCCTCCGGTGGCTGCTCCAACAGTGGCCGATAGACATGCTGGCTTGGGTACAACGGTTGATATGGCAACGGTGAGCGCGGTGGCGCAGCGAACTCGTCGTCGAGTGGTTGCGTGGCGTGCGCGTACTCGACCTGGTGGTGGCCGTGGCCATCGCGTCGGTCGAACGCTGCCTGTGTTTTGGTGGACACAAGCGATAGCGATTTTATTCGTAAAATCATTTAAGCGCCACACTCGTTGTAGCCCTCCACAGTCTAGTGATCCTCACGGGAAAACTAGCACGATGAAAACCGAATATTCCCGATCTCGTTTGTCACCGTGCTTAATAAAAAGTACAGCGACTCCGTAAGATCTTGCGATCCACACACAACACATCTGTCAGATGACCATGTGGGAGGCCACAAAGTGTACCGCCACCGAACAAACACCAACCAACCAACCTGTTCGTCAGGATCGTATCCACGTGGCTGCATGTCCGGCTCGCGCTCGTACGCACGCCGCTGCTGATATCGCTCATCGAATCGGGCGTGCTCAAACTCTGCCGTCCGTCCATCCTCATAGCTTCGATCGGCATACTCCACCGGCGCTTGTTCACCGTAATCGCGTCGCAACGGCATCTCCGGTTCGTAGTGCATTCGTTTCGCCTCCGGCGACGCCCATTCCTGATCGCTGCTGTCGTAGTAGGCGCCGTGGGCGGCCGCACGCTCACGCTCGTAGTCGTACGCTCGCTCGTCGTCGCGATACTCGAGTGCGCGGCGCGTTTGATGCTGCTGATAATCGGCGCCAGCCGGCGTGTCGTCGATCGGCTGCCGGCGATGCAACGCGTCAACGGGCAGCTGCGCTCGCTCGCGCGCTTCCCGATTCGCGTAGATGACCGGCTGTTGCTGCTGTGGGCGTTGTGGAAGTGGCGGTGCAAGTGGTTCTTCTCGGTAATGTACTGGTTGTGCTTGTTCTCGCAGTCGAGCGTCCATCAACATCATCACCTGTGGTGCCGCTTGATTCCGCTGCGACTCCGCCGCACTCCACGCACGAACGTCGTCGGCGTCGTCGCGTAGCAACTGCGAGTACGCCAGTCGGAGCATTCGTTTCGCTTCGGCCGACTTCGGCACCTGGCCGCACATGACCGCGCCGACCAGCTCCTGTTCCGTAGCGCTGAATCGCGTCACGATCACCGGAGCCGGCTCCGGCGGCGTCGGCTGCTGTTGCTGTTGCAGTTCTCGGAGTTGCTGCGCTTCTCGCAATTGTCGCTGCGCGTGCGTCTCTTGCGTCTGCTGCTGCGTCAACGCACGCACCTGCATCAACGCCGCCAACTGCTGCTCACTGCCAACGGCGTTGCCGTGCGCGTCGTACAGCTGCTGGCCGGCGGTAATCTTACGCTGGAGGTACTCCATCGCGTCACGATCGTCGATCTCGCGCTGCGCACTCGCCACGGTGCCGCCGTCGTTGCGCACACGTCGCTCACGGCGCTCACGACTCGTCTCCGGCGGTGGTTTCGGCGGGGACGCCGTTTGACGATGTTGCTGTTGAAGAACGGCCGCTTTCGGTTGATTGGTTCTATTTGTGTCGAGGAAAATGTCACCGTCGCGGTCGAGCTGCACACAACCGCCGAACGTCGACATGCCCAGCGGACGCCACGAGCTGGCGCCGAAGCCGCCCACGCTCAGCGACGCTTGTTGCTCTTGCGTCGCTTGCTGCGTCTGTTGCTGCCGGTTGACGTTTGGCGAGTGCCGTTGTTGTTGTGGTTGATCAGCGCGTTGGCGACTGCTGCTACGACGGTCGTGCTGGTCGCTCGAGCGATCCAACACTGATGAACGATGTTGATTCGGTCGCTGTTGCGGCTCGCGCTGCTCGGAGCGCCGACGCTCCGGACGACGCTGTGGCGGCGAGCGCGCTCGATTCCGACCGCGGTCACCGGCTCGATAGCGACGATCACCGTCACCATCACCATCACCATCACCGTTGTCGCGGTGCTGTTGCCGTTCGGACGACCGTTGTTGTTGCTGTTCGTAGCGCCGCTTCGGCGACGACGCCGCTGGCTGTTGGTCGCGATTGGCAGAGGCCGCCTGTTGTTGCGGCTGGCTATACCGACGCAACGGCGAGGTCATTTCGGTGAATTTAGTGATCGACTTCGTTGCGGTGTTCGTGCTGATCAACGGTTGCGGCGCGGCGGCTTGCATGCGACGGCTGTGCGTTTGCAACTGCGTGCTCACCTGCAGGGTGGAAATGGAAACACGCATTGGAGAAGCAAAATTGGTTGCTTTGCATGTGATGGGCTTATTGGGAAGTGTTTTTTTAAGAGCAGCACTAGAACAGCAATGACGCTAGAGAAATGTCAACTTTGAAGCATTGCAGCGCACGCGTTAAAACAGGTGATTTTTTTTGAGCTTCTGACACCGACAACCAATCAATAATCAGTGCGAATGATAAACACAACAAAAGTGGATACATTGCATCGTTACACACCCGTTTTTCGAGAAAGATACACAACAAAAAGCTGTTTAGTCCCACCGATAGGATTTTTTGCACAATGAAACAGTCCCTGTGTGCGCAGTTTGGTGAAACGCACAAACATGTTTCTCATTCTTGTTTTGTGTAATCTTGCGTCCATGGATGGCTGCATCGTTGATGCATAGTTGCTGGCAGACAGTTTTCGAAGGCTGTAACAGTCGTGTTGTGTTGTTGAACAGTCTGCTCCACATCCCACATTATCAAGATTTCCCTTCATTCGGCGGTTGTGTGTTGTTGAAAACCAGAACACAAACACAACATCACTTTTACACACATGCAGCTGTAATTCCATCCGTTTTGAACCATCATTATTCCAAAGCTGCTGTTCTTTGCCGTCAGAAATAACGATTTCGGTGTCTTGTTGAACGGCTTGTAGTTGAGGATTGTTGAGTTGATTGAAAAGGCAGTCAGGAAAATGTTCAACACACAAAGAAATGTGAGACACGGTAAAGCTGGTACATACATAGTCAAATGAGAACATTCGAAAAAACACTTGGTGGCTATTCAGTAACGAGGCCATGAGAACAGAACTGCGCTGCTCTTTTTTGCTCCATGGAATCATCCGTTGAATAAATCATGCAAATTATCGCCGCATCAAGCTCAGAAGTGTTCGTGAACTGTTTCACCACGACGCTATTGACCAAATCATCAAAATTCCGAGATAGTTCGTTGATATTTGGCGACTTTCACACAAACCGCCGCACGGATTACGGACATCAGTCGAACGATACCAACCAGATTGTGCACAAAGGACCTTTCCGTTTGGCTTCGCCAACTTTATGCATGACAGAAGTCCCCGGTCTTTGTCAAAAAGCTTTATGCTTGCTAAACGGGTCCAATCACGTTCACATGCCTGTTTTTAATTGCTGAATCCGACAGTAATTTCGGTAACTCGCATTTCATGATCTCGTTTTCGTGCTGTATCCAGAATGGTCGACGAACCGCAAGAATAGACGATTTCAAGCGTTTGCTGTTGACAGCGCTCGCATCGCGCAACTTTCCATTGTACAGCAGCACGTTGCCCATAATGAAGGCAGTAGATTTATGTCTCTTGTCTCAATTTGACACCCAATTCGCTTTTGGCGTTTATCGACTGTTCCGTTCCGCCTTACTTTGTCAACTGAGTTTTCGTTCACTGTGGTATAAAGTTGACATTGCGCAATAGCGCCAAAGAGGCATCTTCGATTGTTTATCGAGCACATGTCGAAATGTCTTGACACTCGAGGCTGCCTTTAGCGAAGCGAGCGTTTCCATGTTTTCACGGCAGTGTCAAGGAAAAAACGATATTCGATCAGCAAAAACCATGTTGACGTGACATTCCAATTCCAACAAAACAGAAATTTTTCCTGTCACCACTTGCGGGTGGGTGTTTGCTTCGTTTTGTTCCAGTATCGCCAGATTCCAATCGTGGCCCAGCGATAAATGAAGAAACCCTCTGACTGAACAGTTGAAAAACCAGAATAAACCTCACAATGATCGAAGGCCAAAATGAGACAGAAGAAAAACACTCGCGAAACGTGAAAAGAAAAAAACGGAGAAAAAATGTTGATTGGTTTCGGGTGAAAAATGCTGCAAGCACGCTTTTCAAAAACGATTGACCTCAAAAAGAACAAACAAACCGAAATTATGAAGAACACAAAACAAAAAACTGTCGCAATAAATGACAAATCTGATTTTTCTGCGGCAAGGCGATTAGTGATTACGTAGTGAAACATGAACCACATAAAAAAATAAACAAAAACAGCCAAAACTGGAAATGCTCCGTCAGAGCAACAAGGACATGATCGACCCCCAGGAACCAAACAAACAAAATTACCAATATTTCAACGGAGTTCTGAAATTTCACGATTGAAAATAGCGGGGAATGTTTTAATGTTTTTTCTTAAGATAATGTCTGTGGGCATTTTCACTACAGCCACAAGGAAAACAACTTCATTCGGTTAACTCTAGAAACCTGAATGATTGTGAGTGAGACTGAACTTGTTATGACTGATTTTCAAAACGCCACCCCACCCCCCCCACCCCAACCAACCGGATCTTGCGCGCGCGGCACCAAATGAATGCGAGTTGCGTTCCATTTGAACGGCATGTTTGCGTTGTACGCTGCCTCGACCATGACCGTGTCGCCCAAGTTCACTGCGCTGCCATGCACCACACTGAATTGAAGAAAAATATGTACACCCACAGATAAACGCTAATATGGTGTTTTATTCAATCATACAATGCGCGCGAATTTCGGAGTCGTTTTGACTAGAATCTGCTCTCGTTTGCATGATTAAGCTATTCTGCTTGTTATTTTCACGGATTCCTTCAACACTATTAACAGACGAAGATTGAAACTTTGGCTCAGATGAAAAAACGTCAGCGACCTTGTTTGAAAGAACACATCGTCATCAATGAAACCGTAACTGTTGTGCATCTTTGTCACTTGGCCGACGAACGAGCGAGTCTTCTCTTTGACGATACCCGTTCCAGCTGCAAATGTGATGAAATTACGAAGAGCCGAGATTTTCAAACAGTCAACAAACGTCAAAGGAGTTGGATATTTTATCTTTTTCCAAGCGTCATTGATCGGGAAACAGCCAGAACACAAAGAACACCAAACCAACCAGCAGCAGCAGTGGGGGCCGTTTGCATTTGTTGCTGTGTTTCTTGTTGAATCAGAGGCATCGTCGGAAACTGACCGAAGCTGGCGATGCCGCCGGAAGTGGAGCCAGTGGATTGGTTGAACGACGACGTCGTCAACATCGCCTGGTTCTGCAGGCAGAACATCAAAAGATTGACAATGACAAACAAACAACTTAAGTGACGCTTTTTGGTGTTTTTGTCCTTGCGACAAATCATGCTGGTCAAAAAACACGAAAATGCAGCAAACACAACAACACACAGCGATCGGTCGCAACGACCCCGTCAACGCTTGCGAATTGAACGCCCCTTGGAACATGGAGTTGAGTGGAGTGGAGATGCCAACAACCCCTTCAATTCAATTTCTTTCACACGACGACGGACGAAGGAGAGGAAACAATATTCGATGAAATATTTGATGCTGAAAACCCAAAAAGTGAAGCGCAGAATTGTAAGGGTTTTTAACTTTTAACTGCACATGGTTCGAAAAAAATGAAAATCCCAATTTTTTATATTAAAAAAAAATTAAAAACATTTTTTTTCAATTAATTAAAAAAGTTTTTCAAAATGCCTGCCGGAGGAAAATTCGATGGCCGACAAAAACAGGTGTATTCGAACCGCTCTGACGCGCTGAATTCGTATATGGCACTTTCAGAATGAAATAAAGCTGTTTTGACCCTTAAAATTGACAAAAACTTTTGTGAAAATTATTAGCCTTTTGTTAAAAAAACAAAAATCGTCATTTTTGTTTTTTCATAATTTTTTTTTAATTTCAAAAATCAAAGTTGTGCTGAATCAACCAGGGAGTTCGAAGAACCACATTTGATGTGCAATCGCTTCCCGAATGACTCCCGTATGGCGGAACTTTCCAGATTTTGTTTGGGTGACCTCACTTACCCCTTTTCCAAACCGTTACCGTACCTCTTCTTGTGTTTTGACTCCCATAACGTCACTAATTGTCCCCAGCCCAAGTGAAAATACACATATCGGCTTGAAATTCGATCAATTTTGATGATGTGTCGCGACGGCAGGACACGAAACAGCAACCAGACAACGTAACGCTTGCAAACGGAGCAGCTCGGACGCTCAAATTTAGATTGCGAGGCGAATCGTCACCTTAATTTTGATTTTTGTTTGACAACCCTAGGGGGGCTCCACCACCCTCAGCCAAAAATCCTGCCAGTGCACGGTCAGATACCCGTGTACCCACCCTCCCTCCTTTACCTCGACACGGGTACTAGACCCCCCCCACCCCCCTCTACGAGAAAACACGGGATCGCACCCCCCCTCACGGTGGTCAATCTCATTTCAATTTTTCCCAAAAATACCGTAATTTTTGCATTTTTCTTGACGTTTGTGTCTGTCCCTGCATAGATTTTGTTGTTTCGTGTACTGAATTTGTGTGTTGCTTTGAAAAGCTGGTTTTCCTTGTTTTGCAATTTTTGTTATGCAGAATTTACGTTTTAACTATTGTTTGACCATTCCTTTCCAAAAATTTTCATGATATAGCACAAGATCACAGATCAAACTTGACAAGCTGGCACCTGACTTGTTTTTCCTTTCTGTCCAACTTTATTTGACACCAAATAACAAAACCAGCTGTGCCCACGTATCACGTTAACAGCACTATAATTAAAATTCCATGTGTGAACTGTGAAGCGTGACGGACGCAATTGAAGCTTTCGAGCAAAATGGGGCAACACGCACACATCCAGAAAAATCCAGAGAACCTCTGTGGAACGTTCAAATGAATACGCAGCAATCCACATTGTCTTTTTTATTATTCTCATGCATTGCGTACACAAAAAAAAACTTATTCCAAAAAGTAAGACTGCAAGACAATTCAAACATAGTTATTTTTAATCAAAAAAACCTCATCATCACAACGACATGACCATTATGTATCCAGTATGAACATATGAGTGCAAACGATTGAAAAACGTTCAAAACACTATTATGAGCGGAGGCCAATTATTATGGTTCGTGTGTTATTCTCATTTATTATTCGATGTTTTGTTGCCATGGTTGCTCTCTGTGAATCGCGTTTGCTTGCACGCATCGCCAAACAAAAGCACTGCACATGCACACACGTTTTTGACCTCGAGTGCCAAACTTTTGTTACCTGGAAAATTCATTGATTATATATTTTTATCAATGCACACTTGTTCCTGGCAAACTTGAATTAAACCTCGCCGAGTATCGCTGAAATTCCGTTCACACTTCACAACGACACGAGATTCGTCATGCGGCGTGTCGCCTCGCTCAAACAAATGCCAAAATCTATTCCAAAATTCATTCCATGTAGCACGAAATTGTGGCATTGGATGAAATTTTGAATGGATTTAGCGAGGCAGTGAAACGCAGTGACCAAAAAGTCCGATTTTTGTTATTCTAGTGCGGTTCTTTCAAAAGAGCAAAAACACCTGTTTACATTTTTGTCTGAACTTTTAAAATTTTCCTTTGAATCGTTTAGTTGATTCTCAACGTTTTAAGAAACGCAAATTAAACAGAAAATTTACTGAAGGAAAGAACCACGTGTGAAGAAGCGTTTTGCTGGCGTTTTTTCTTCAAAAAGTGTGACATTTTGTCTGTGTAACATTTTCGCTAAATGTGCAATAGTTGATCACTATCAACATATTGCAATCATTCGAAACACTACCACAACAAATACGCTGGCACGTTTTCTGTTTTAATTCAGTTACAAAATGCTTTGAAAAAAAAACATGACAAAAACTGGAAAAAGCGCTTTTTTATGGGGCCGGCCGCTTTCTCGGCAGTTCACTGCAATCAACTTGAACTGCGTGTTACAAATTCCGTTTTTCCTGTTAAAAAAACATCCCACTTCAGTTGCTGCGCGGATTTCGCCCAGATTTATTTGTATAGTCGTGCACAATGGAATCGGGAACTGAGTGAACTCGATAATCGAACAAACACACGATTAGTGACTCTCATTTTCGCCGCATCTCGGTTTAAAATATTACTCTTCAAAATACTCAACGTGCTACCTATTTTGAACAAACCACTTCCGATGCAAACTTTTTTCGTGTGAAAACATCAAAAATAGAATTTGTGCGGACCAGAGTTTTTTGCAGTATCGTTCTCAAAGCGTTTCTGAAAATTATATTCACAATCGGTGAGAGCCTTTATAAATGACACGGATGTAGTGAACCAAAACATGGTTTTCAAAATTTTAAATTGTTTTATTTTCCGGCGCACAACACGTTGAAATTTTTGTCGGACAGTTGTTTCCTACAGGTGTTACAGATTCCTTGAAACTTACAGTGCCAGTGCACCACTGAACCATGTTCGCGGTTGTTGCCGACGCGGCGTTTTTATTCGTTTTGGGAGTGGCTGTGTATCGGATCACGGTGACGGTGTTTATGGTGCTGAAAGCAGTGCTGGTTTATTGCATAATTCCAAAATTGTATCGACTCGATCTTGCTGCGACGTTCGGTGATCGATGGTGTGGTAAGTTTGATATGAACAAACTGTCGTATGGTCGGTTGATAGCTTTTCTTTTGCGGACTAGCTTACAAAAGTAATCAATGGTTGTCAAAAAGTTTTTTCTTCAACGTTTCTTTGCGTTCAGTTGTCACTGGCTGCACGGACGGCATCGGCAAGGCGTACACGTTGGAGCTGGCGAGAAGAGGACTGCGGAAGTTTCTGTTGATTGGATGTAGTTACTTCCGGCGTGCCTTTTTCCGGTTTGGCTACTGCACCCTCAACCTTTCGGTCTTGGGCACGTTGGGTGCCGGGTGTCCTTTGAGACGTGCTCATTTGTGTCGGACAGGGCAGAGTTGAATGATCGAGAGTAGGCACTGTCTCTCGCGATACGTCCAAAGTTAGTTGGCACTAATTGATCTCAGCCTGTACAAGCCGGTTAGGCGAGTCCCAGCTTCGCTCAATTAACGACAACTCCGTTTGGACGTGTTACAAAGTGATTTTCGTTATCGTCGAATTACAAATTCCAGCGAAGACGAAGATCGGTGCACACACAATTTATTATTATTATTATTATTATTGCCTCGTATTGCCTCATAAAATACACAGAGACACACACAAATACAAGGCAAGGACACGATATAGGATTCACATTTTGAAATGACAGTATAATATTGGACTGTATCAAAGAGCAGAGTTTTGGGTATAGAGCTGATCTCGGCCACCAACTCTCGCCTTTATATAGGTTTTGGAACCTAGATAATGGAGGGAGTGAGTGGCAGGGAGCAGTTGTGAAAAGAGTGTAGAAAGTATAGAGATTAGTTAGAACCATTACAAAAGAGTGGCAGATACGATAGAGAACAAGGAATCACAATTGCAGTCATAGCGTTATGAGTATAAGAAATCATTAGAGTCAGTTTCACCATTGCGTTCATCCAACGTGCACACGCGTTACGTCCAAATCACAGCTGGCGTCCAACGTTAAACGGTCAGCCTCCGTGCTCACCCGTGTTCTGTGGTCAACTAATGATCAGGCCGGAGCGCGGCGCGTGGACAGCACGTGCACAGTGAAGGTCTGATCCATCCGCTAGGGTATTGTGCAACAATGCACATTACACATGTCACTGGCAGTGCACAGCGTCGGCGTGGCACCGCGGTTGCTTCGTCGCTACTGCGAACAGACGACGATGAACCGAGAGATCTTCCGAGTGAACATTGAATCCACAATGGAGATGTTGCACGTTGTGCTGCCGAAAATGCTCGCCGCCGAACGACCCAGTCAAGTGGTGCTCGTGTCCTCCGTGATGGGCATGGCGCCGGCCCCGCTGGTCTGCTTGTACAGCATGTCCAAGGTCAGTTGTGAGTTTTGGTCGAGTTTTGCTGGTTTTCTTGTTTTCACTTGATTTGTGAACTTTAGAAACAACATTTGTGGCGATCATCCCAGTTATCACCGCTGATTTTTTCCAGATCGCCACCGCATATTTCGCCGAAGCGCTGTATTACGAGTGTCAGCGGACTCCAGTAGCGATTCAAGTACGTGGCCGCAGACGCACAGTGCATTTTCTAGCTTTTTGGTCAAATCCACGCCACTTGATAAGGAAAAACCGGCTGAAAAACTCAACAAAAACGGTTCAAACTTCAGGTCAAAAAAACAAAAGTTATTTGCATAGTAAGCAAGTAGTCAATTGTTACTGAACAATTTAGTTGAGTTTTTGTTGTTGTTTTTCTCAGTTGTTCAAAAGTTGAAATGGTTACTTTAAGCAAGCGATCTATATTTCCAGTGTCTCACGCCATCGTTGGTTGCAACGAATTTGTCTCAAATGAAAGAATCGTCAATGCTTGTTGAAACTCCTGAAAACTTCGCTTGCCAAGCTGTAAATACGTTGGGAGTGACCTCAGACACGAGCGGCTGCTTCAAACACGATTTTCTGGTTTCTGTCTCTTTTTCAAATTTGCTTTTTCATCCCACTAATTGTTCTAATCCTCCAACACTTTTCTCACACTAGATTGCTCTGTCTAACCTGCTGCCATTTTGCGTCGTGAAGCAATTGGTGATGCAGTTCTTCGTGTTACCAATGAAACGACATTACGACAAACTCGAGGCAGACAGGATTGCGGAACAGCAAAATGGTCACACAACAAAAGATCTGATGGACTGCGAACCGGTGATAAACAACAACAACAATAATAATAATAATAAAATCAAAAAATTTTGACTGATTTTAAACATGATTTTTATCGCTGTCATAAAACCGCATGTGATACAAAACGTGAAATAAAACGTTCCGAAATGCAGAAAGTCAGATTAGTTGACTGCTAATAGAGCGCATGTCACTGACTGAACGTTGGCCCACCGCGGAGTCTGTGAAACCGAGCGTGCACGCCCCTGCCGCCCGCTCGCACCAAAGGCACTGCGCCGACGTAGCCTGCACCTGCCCTCTGAGGGGTCGCTGATAGTCGCCCGCCGATGCCGCGGTGTAAATGCGGCTGTGGCAATGCAAACGAGAGAATCTTGTATGAATGCAGGTTAGGTATACCTAGGTTGGTGTGGGGGGGGGGCAGACTGGTCGTCTCCGGTTCACTGGTGCGGCTAATTATGGTTTCATTTAGATCTTTTACCTACTGAGTGTATTTCAAAAACAAAAATGGATTGGAATCGATTTGTAAAAATCGAGCTTTTTAATGAAAAAACGTTACATTCGGCTTGAACGGCGCTCTCCACTTGGGCGACGGCCGTGCGTTGCCGCGCATCAGTTGCTGCGGCGTTTTCACCGGTGCGCCTGCGCCGGGTTTTTCAAACTTAGTTCCGGTTTTCATTCCAACTAATGGCTTTACTTCGAATTTTGCAACCTCAAAGAGAAGTGACGAAATCCCGATTCAAAAACCGACTTGCTGGCGGCGGTTTCGGCGGCGGAGCGGGATCGCCTTTGCCGATCCGTTGCGGCCACGTCTCTTGTCCGCCGGATTGCTGCTGTCCGTTCGATGACTGCTGCTGCGACTGTGACTGCTGGCGCTGTTCGCTTTCGTGGCAGAGAACTGCAACAATTTTTTGCCGATCGTGTTCAAAACGGATACTGCAAGAAAAATAATTGAACAGAGGGTTCAACAAATGGTGTAGCTCACTAAAGTTGCTGAGATACACCAATGGCATTGTAGCTTAAACACAGTTGTAAACATGCTAATCTTTGCCGAGCTACACACTCGGTGACTTGACAAATTGCTGAGTTTCTTCTTGACGGCTATTTTCCACAGCGGACGAAATCAATTAAATTGTTGAACATGAAGTTTGCTGTTCGCAATTTCTCCCGGTAGACGCGCACAGCGGTGCCCCCTGGCTCGTCAGTGCGACGGACACAGGCAGAACTTCCCAACCAGACCGATCGAGTAGTCTCGGTAAAACATCAAAAAGTGGCATCGGCTATAAAAACGATCAAAATGACTCGCATCACAGCTACTCCAAGTTTTTCACTCTTGACTTCACAAAACAATCGATCTCTGTACTTTCGACTTTTCCAATCACCAACACCGGCAAGTCACGGCAGTCATCATGACCAGCAGCACCCTCAAACAACCGTGGCGTCCGTCAGCGTCAACAGCTGGCAGCAACAAACCACAGGCGATGACGCACAAAGGCCCGGCCGATGAGGACTGCGACACGCGAATGACGAAACGATATCTGGGAAACATCACGTCGGAGGAGGTGAAGAGACGAGCATATTGAGACAAGCCAGATTGCGACAAGTCAGATTCAGACAAGCGAGACGGAGACTGGCTAGAGTGAGACTGGCTATAGTGAGACTGGCTAGAGTGAGACTGGCTAGAGTGAGACTGGCTAAAATGAGACTGGCTATAGTGAGACTGGCTAGAGTGAGACTGGCTAGAGTGAGACTGGCTAGAGTGAGACTGGCTAGAGTGAGACTGGCTAAAATGAGACTGGCTATAGTGAGACTGGCTAGAGTGAGACTGGCTAGAGTGAGACTGGCTAGAGTGAGACTGGCTAAAATGAGACTGGCTATAGTGAGACTGGCTATAGTGAGACTGGCTAGAGTGAGACTGGCTAGAGTGAGACTGGCTAGAGTGAGACTGGCTAAAATGAGACTGGCTATAGTGAGACTGGCTAGAGTGAGACTGGCTAAAATGAGACTGGCTATAGTGAGACTGGCTAGAGTGAGACTGGCTAGAGTGAGACTGGCTAAAATGAGACTGGCTATAGTGAGACTGGCTAGAGTGAGACTGGCTAGAGTGAGACTGGCTAGAGTGAGACTGGCTAGAGTGAGACTGGCTAAAATGAGACTGGCTATAGTGAGACTGGCTAGAGTGAGACTGGCTATAGTGAGACTGGCTAGAGTGAGAATGGCCTGATAAGGACCGGTGTCCGATTGAGTCTGGCTAATATGAGACGATCGCAAAGCTGGTGGTTTGTCTCGCTCTCGCGGCTTCGTAGTACATCGCCTTAGACTCCTGTTCGTGCGCTCGCGGGTTATCGAGCTCCGCTATAAGCGGTGCATATTCGCACTTGGTGACAGATAAACTCGATGGGTGCCCTGTGAGCGTTTTATGGGGTTAACCTTCGCTTAAAGCATGTGTCACCTCCACTGTAAATTTATGTTCGTTCATTCGTGGCCAAGCCTTAAGACGCCAAAAATATGCGTAATTTTGCGCAGGCGGCCAGACAGACGGCGCTGGGCGAGTTCCGTCTGTACCACGTGCAGCCGGATCTGTGCCAGCCGCCGCCGTGCAGCGTGTTGCCGCCGAGTGCGCTGCCGCTGATGGTTTGCGTCGTTTCAAAAGTTGCTTCATTTTGCAGCGATTTTGTTTGAATCAAGTTGGCGTTCATTTCGTGCGCAGGTCTGCTTCCGCACCACATTCGGCTGCATTCACCACTATCCGGTGCGCGCGTATCGTAAAAGCGACGGCAAATGGGCGCACTACGTCGAAACGGGACCGGATGCGCCGCCCGTCTTCTCGTGCGCCTTTTCGATAATGCTTGTTTTTATTGTTTTTCTCCATGATGACGCGACGATAGGGGGTTGCGCAATTGAGCGGATTACTGTCGTTGGAGAGGTGGCGGGGAAGGGAGGGTTGTTACGAGGCCAACTGTCCATGATTAAAATCGCGGTTGATATAGTAATTTGGTAAGTGGTTGAAATACGTTGTTCTATGTATACTTGAAATACTTGTATACAACGAAGTTGCGATGTTCGAAACTGAACGTTGTTTCTGGCACGCTGTGCTTACACACTCGGTGCTGACTGCTGCTGGTGCTTCACTACTGACACGGTGTGTGTGTTTTTTTCCAGCAGCATCGCGAACATGGTCGTTTACTACGAGACATTTCTCCACCTGATGCCGAACGGCGCGTCGGAATCGTTTCCATGGTGGCAGATGGACGAAGAGGAATTTCGACCGGAGTCACTGTCGCCGTCAGAGGCACTCTCAGCGGAGCAGTTCATCAACGTCGCCGCGTTCAGTCAAGCGCCTCGGTGAAACGAACGCAAAACGTCTTTTTTCAAATTTAAGCGAAATTCGCCCAACGAACCATCCATTTGTTTAAAAAAGATTGTTTCAATGCATACAGATGTACCTTGAGATGTATATTTTATCGAGTCTCAAAATTCTCCACGACACTATGTTTATCAGTTTCAAATTCAAATCAATTTTTGCGTTGAACTGATAGAATAAAGCCAAACAACTGACCACTGACAGAGATCGTTAGCGCCCCAAAGAGCACGATGAATGCCGTTGCGAAGTTGGTGGACATTTTTCTGTCTTGTTTCTCTGCTGAAACGTTTGAACTGTAAATTGAAAGTGAAAGGCAAAGAAACCAAGAAATTCATAAGACGGAATTACAATTTGAAAAAAACTTATAATGCACAGTGGCAGAAATAGCTATCATGGTCATAAAGATGTGTGTACAGTTTTTTGGTTTACTACGTAAGAAGAAAACAAAAATAAGTGTCTAGATCATTTTAATGGCATGTATCACCACATAAAACTGTCAGTGTTGCTTAATGCAAATACAATCAAAGCAACGTCCGAGACACAACGTCCAATACATAAAACTACAGTTTGTTTTGTACAATAAGCGAAGACTGAAACTGCGAAAAAACAATGCGACAAAGTGTGAATTGGTTCCGCAAGAAAAAACCAGAACTCGAAAAGTTCTAGTTCCACGGCCACAGGAAACTCAACGTTAATGATGCAACAGATCAAAAATTGGCACTGGAAGAAAAAAGTCGCCTGAAGCTGCTGTAATTTCACACCATTTCAACCGTTTAGAAACGTGTTTTTAAAAATTACATTTATTTTTAGGCTTCTGGGAATGTGGTTAACAGCGTTTGCACTTAACAATGAGGGGGGTCTGCTTACACGGAAATTTTTTTAACTAATGATGTCGGCCGCATGGACATTCTACTAATCATGGCACTTCAGGTTTGCCTTCTGAGTACCCTAGCTCTTTTGGAGATTGTGAAAAAAATGTCCGACGGGAAAAAAACGGCCGACGGGCAAAAAAAAGTCCGATATCGTGAAAGAAAGTCCGATATCGCGCAACCAGGGCTGAAACTGCGCAATGAAATCCGACGACGTGTCAGTGTGCTTAATGTTACAGCTGTGTTGAATCAGCGTTTCTATTTTGCAACTGACTTTGCTCGCCCAAAAAAATGGGTAAAAAGTGGATTTTTGCTTTTTTTCAGAGCTTTTCGTTTCATAGTGAAAAAAAGCTTGCAAACAACTTTTGATTTTGATTTTGTTTAATGTAAACGAGTTTTTATGACCCAAGGAAACTGTGAACAACGTCAGATTTGACTTTCCTCATGTTTTTGGGATGACAAGTGAAATCTTGTTCTACGTAATGGAAACAACGAATTTTGTTTTAGTGCTTTGGCCACGCAGAGGCACAATTAATTTGCTTTTTGCTAGAAATCCCTTGTTTTTTAATACTGTTTTCTGTTTGCCATGTTATTTCAGCCTCGCTTTGCTCTGACTCAGCCTTATGATTTGCCGCAGAATATAAACAAGTGATTCATGTGCCCAAACCTCATGGTCCTAGTACTAATCATTACCCAAAAACAGGCAACCTTGAGTCTGTTTCAGTGTGTGCACATTTTGTTGTGTACACACACAGGCACACCTCACCGCGACACCACTCTTCACCTTGCGTTATGTGGTCTGCCTGTCGCTGCTGTATATCGCGCATTTGCGTGTGTTTGTGTGCACAATTTCCTCATTTACAGCCGCTCCCCAGCACACGAAGCCACCGGCGTGCACAATAATGTGAAATCATTCACAAGCGTTGTTGTTGGTGAAAAGCACTTGTTGTTGTCGTCCTTCGGCACGCCCCACGGCGTGATCAATCAATAACAAGCATTTCTTCCCAAAATTAAGAATATCTCAAATTTAACCGTGTAAGTTTTTCGGCATTTTTTTTTAGTGTGCATTCAACTATTTTTAGGCAACACATGATTGTAATTTTCTTAAACTTGGTGGTGCTTTTGTGGTGATTTATCGTATTTCGGACACCATCTGGCATCTCGTGATTCGGTTATGAATACAATAGTTTTTTTCACAGCAACGTGCATTCAGTTCGTTCAAGTATGATTTCAAATTTCATTGCACCCCGTTAGTCATTTGCAAAACCGCACAGACGCGCATGCGCGCGATCTCAGCATGTCAAAAGTCTGTTTGTCGGTGTGTGTGTTCACAAATCGCATCGCTTTTTGATGTCGGCGTGAAATGTTGACGGACCGACCGATCGACAGCACACGTGAAATTTCAACAGCAGTGTCAGGTCAAATTTGACGATTGTCCGTTTTCTCTATTTGAATTCCAAATACCTTTCTTTGGAGCGTGCGCACAGTTTTGAATGTTTAATGCAAGTATGCGCGGCGACGCTATAGGTGACAGTCGTGTGTGTGTGTGTGTGTGTTAAACGCTTGCACAAGGCACTGAACTGTCAAACAAGCGTCCGTACACACGCCTGTTTACGTACCGTACAGTGCAGCGCGGCGGGCCCGTTTGTTGAATGTGGAATTTCTGCTGTACATTTCTGTCGTCTTGTGGTTGTGGGCATACTGCTGTGCATTCTTTGATAGATTCTGGAGCTGTGTGCGCGTGCGCGATAACAGTGCACAGGGTGTCTCTTTGGCAGCGCTGTTTCAATGAGAAGATTTGTACCATTTTGAATTCGGCGTGTTTCATTTCATTCATTGTTTAACTTCTGAGTATCGGGAGTTGTGGAGTTTTATACTTCCGTAACCCTGAAATGATACATGTGTTTCTACATTTCTACTTCTTGTATTGTATTTTAATGTTCTTTTCCGCATGAATTCCTTTGTCGCCCTGTATTATATGACGGAGCAGCTTTAGCAATATATGCACTTGCAACGCAGGTAAATATTGCAGCAGAAGCAGCGCAGGGCAGTGGCCGGGTATTTCGCAGTGCGTACGTTGCTTCAGCATGCTCATATACTATATATTTTTTTAGTTTTTTAAAGGTTTCATCATTATTATGCAGCGTGTTATGTGTGTGCGTGTTCAAACAGTCGTAGTTTTCAAAGTAGTTTTCAAAGTGTTTCTGTTTCAGGTGCAACGACACATATTTCATTCTCAAGGTTTTTGCAAGTATGATCAAATTCACACATTCGTTGGCTTTGTGGTTTGTCATTTTCCGTCCACCAACACCTAATGTTCTTTGCTGCATGCATATTGTTAATGCAGTTTGAGTGTGCTAGGATGTGGTTGATCCACTGGTTTAAAAGAGAACACAAGTTACACATGCCCGCCTTTTTTTAAATTGAGTATTATCGTTTTTTTGAAACCGAAAATACTTATGAACAGGTGTTTCGATTGACAGCTCAGCTGTTCCGCTTTTCATATTGCATATTTTTCTTTCAAGTTACTTAACTTCGCCAAGTGGTGTGTGACACATCACCATAGTAGATGACACAGATGTATACCATATTAAATATCACAGCCGGTATATATGGTTATCGTAACTAAAAAAATTCTCTGTGATGTGTGCCTTTTTACTTTTTGTGCTATCATACTGAAAGTGTCTGTTAAAAAATGTACAGAGTTTTGATAACCGTCGATCTAGCCTATAAACCAGGTTTCAGTCAAAAGTTACGCACGGCGGTTTAAAAATTTGATAAGGTGCTGTTAGTGGGATTGTATGTTGAACTTGAACGAAGTTTGGTGGTTTCGGCTGTGTCGGTTTAGTAATGTTATGTCGTTTCTGGCTTTTAGTTTTGTTGCAAAGTAACACAGGTGAATGTGACTGTATGATGCTGTATGTTGGCACACTTTTCACAGTGCATGTCCCGGATTGTTAAACAAGTCGCGTTTTCACTTGACTATTGAAAATATCACGACTCTAAGGACTATGGACACTGGGACAGCGAGCACTATATTCTCTGATAATCCTTGTTCACTGAAATTTGCTTCAAAACAATTTACACGACGTTTCTAAAAACCGTACACCCGTGAAAATGTTCATTTCAGCAATTCGTTTGTTTTCAAATCGTTACACATGTCGTTGATTTCAAGGTCGTATATGTACTTCAAGAGATAATCGTGAATGCGAATGTTTATTGTCTGTCATGTACCGTCACGATTATTGACTACAAACCTTTTTGATACCTTGAAAGTAGTTCATAAATTATGCGACTACCCTCGCAATATACTATTATTGTTTTGGCTTAAAAATTTTTCAGTTGTAATTCTCTCACAGTCTATAGTTTCAAACATTTTTGATAGAACTACTTTCAGCACCACTTCTTATCAGTTATGCACTTTAGAAAAAACCTGTTTGAGCACTGTGTCTCCACTAATCAAAATAAAACCCTTCTGTTTTTTAGTTTGAGCTGTGAGTAATCTACATAAAAAGTAGTTGATAAAATGATAAAGCGTCTTTCTCTATTTTGTTTTTGCTTGTCTCTCATATCTGTTGGTTCGATTTATCAGGTTGATTTGCAGTGTCCAGTCAAGTAAAACAGGAAATAAGTTGTTTTTACAATGTATTAAAAAGTTTCCATGCCGTGCAACTATTCCTGAAGCATTAACAAAACACTATTCCATGATCGAAGCCAAACATTTCTTTATTTTTAACCGTGCATCAGCAGGCGTTTCTGTGCGCATTTTCATAGATCACTTCACTGCTGGTTTTAAAAAACCGGTTTTATGATTACGCACATTGCATGGTTTGCGACTCATTGCAGCGTTTTTGGCACAACTTTGAATTGTATACCATAAATGAAAACACAAAATGATTGATTATACTATGTTTCAGCGCAATCCTTGTTTTTATTCCAATATTTTATCGGAATTATTTTGAACAAATCAAAACTGACATAAATGAAACTGGGCAGCCAATGTTGACCGTTATTTTATTTCGTAAAAAACAAAATTTTGTTTGAAAAAATTATTATATTATTTACTTCGTTCGGCTGGCACTGTAACCGTGCTGTGTTGTATGTAACTTAGCAACCGAACCGCTTTTCCTCAGTTCTTGTTCCACAGAACCTTTTTCTCGCCATGTTGAAAGTTAGCTAAGATCAATTTAACCTATGGGGCTTTTTCATCAACTGTGCTCTGCTCACTGTCATTTTAGATATTAGCTCGTTTTTCAACTGGCTCGGAATGAAAGTCGTGCGTAAAGTTTTGACTAAAAATACGCAGACATGAAATGAAACATTATTTACTCAACCCTTTTTCTTGTTGCCGATCAAGGGTGATTGTGATTCACTTTTTCAAATCTACTGTAGTTGGGTGCATTCTGTTTTGTACTTCACTTCATCTTTGCATCTTGTACATACCCTATGTTCGTTACATGCACTGTACGTTAAGCCCAAAAGCTAGCATTTTTTATTAATACCCAGCATTATGCAATTTTTGGCTCCCATCTGACGGTGTGAGAGGCTGAAAGGCTTACTGTTAGCGCTCATTCAGTCATCTACATTGTGATCATTAAAATTTCATGTTTTCATTCTGTGTTTTTTTCATTTCATATGTATCATTCATTTTTTCATCATGGTATTACCCACCTTTCATCATCAAAATTACCAGACAATCAAAGCCAGGTGTAAACACAGCCGGCGACTGGTCTTTCCAATCTATCTTTTACTGTCATTAGATCGCTTTCAGGTAGGAACGCTCCCTTAGAGTCTCACCCCGATCATGGCGGCTGCGCATCGAATCGCCCAGCAGCAGCAGCCAGGCACAGCCCCGGTCAACCAAAGCTTCGGCAGTCAGCCGCGCCTCAGCAGTCGCGCCGAATCACCCGGCTCGCAGGCATTTCGATCGAGAACCGAAGAGAAAAAGGCATTGCAGGTTGGTAGCACTCAGTTTTCGCAGTCGTTTAGTTAGATATCTGGTATGGTACAGTAGGTGAAGTCCCTTGAACGCTTATTTTTTCTCTGAAAATTTTGAAATTTGCTGTTTAGAAACCAACCGCGCAGATTATGTGTGTCTGTGACTCACAGTGCGAGCAAACAAAATAGTGGGCAAGACAGGGCAATGCACAATGCATACTCTAAAAGAATACAATAAGTAGCGCGGTGAGATTGTCAAGTTGAGCATGACAACCTGGATGCGAACGTAAAAATTGAATATTATGACATTTCAGTTTTCAGTAAAATCTAACCAAACCACACTGAGACCACGAATGTACGTTGTGAAGTTTGTTTTGTCTGCATAATTGTGTACATTTGAAAGGGGCGTGGAGGTTGTTGAGATTACTCACCGTCACCAATGATCATTTGTGGATTCTAACAATTTTAGTCGCTACTAGTCAATGCAAAAAAAATGTTTATTTGAGTGAGTCATAGTGAAACACATTGGCGTGGCTCGTTTGGTTGAAAGAGTAATTTCGACGCATGAACATGTAAAATTAATTCGAATGTGCAAAGCAACAACAACTCGCACTGAAGCCCTCAAAATTTATTGAGAATAGGAAGAATAATTATGAATGGACTGAGCTCGTTCTATTCAACGGAGAACTTGAGCACAAAAAAGCAAAATCGGCCGTTACTACAGGGTTTGAACAACCGGCTGGCCGAGTACATTGAGCGTGTCAGACAGCTCGAGAATCAAAATGAGGTGCTAGAGGTGAAGGTGCGCGAACTGAGCAACATCGACACCAGGTATGTACTGCATCAGTTTGCATTTCATTTGTTGTTTTTCATAAAGAGTTATAAAGGATTTTGTTTGAATTAAAAAAAGTGTTCGAGCCATGAAATTTTTCCAGCGCTGAAAAGTTTCGGTATGTTTATAACTGCACGTACTTTTTGCAAGATGTCAATACCGTTCCTGCACATCCCATTTTGAATATTCGGATACACATGAAACTTTCGTCCCCACTAACTTGAGAAAGTCAGCAGAGAACTTTTGAAATCTTTCTTTGCATATACAAAGTTTGTCAAAAAAACTGAATAAATAACTACATCTGCAGCCACTATGAACGTCAACTGACAGCAGTGCAGCAAAAGCTCGATGACGTGCTCCGGCAGTTGCACGAGGTGACGCAGCAACGTGACCGATTGCAAGTGGAGCTGAACCAGTTGCGAAGCGAATGCGAACAGGTTTACGGTGTTTGTAGTTGAAGATCTCTTTTTGGATAATTCGTAGAGTTTTATTTTGTATAGAATGAACGCGGAGATTAAATTCACAGTTTGTAATTCCAGCATACACAGCAAATTGCTTGGCTGGAGGAACAGCTGAAAAACACCGACGAAGCTCGAAATAATGCTGAAGCCGCTGTTAGAGACTTGCAGGTAACATGGCGAGGTTTTGATTAGATTTTTTAAACTAAAAAAATAACGTGACAAAATATATCATTAGTGTATTTTTGTGCAATTAAATAATACGTATTGCTTTTGTATTGTTTAGCATCGTCTCCGGGAATCAGAAGGCGGACGCAAAAAAGCCGAAGAAGAAAATGCTCGCTTAAAGCAGGAGGTTGACAAAATGAAGTCCCAACTTCAGAAACTAAACGATAATATTCACCAGCAAAATGTAGGTGCTAACATTGTTTTTTTTAATTTTATTCTCAGGCGAATAGCTATGCACAATAACCGTAACATGTGATTTAGGCCACGCTAGTGGAGCAGGATAGCATGATCAAGTCACTTCAAGAACAGTTAGCCTTCGAACGAGGCCTCAATAAACAGGTAAGCTGATTTTGTCGCACCTGCTACTAACGGATTTCAATGCTTTTTGCCTCTTGGTTCGTGCTAAACTTGTGTACATTGTAGTTTAAAGGCTCAATCTATAATTTGGCATGCGTAACAATCAATTCTCAATTAGCATCTTGCTTCAAATACTCAATTTTTTGTTTTTCACCTTTGTCAGCTTCAGTTGCATATCTCTCGACAGAAAGAGGTATGTATAACCTGTAATATTAACTGCAGCATATTTCTGCCTGAGCGGTGTGTCAGTCAACATTACATCTTCTTTCCTTTCTTATCAAACCGCTGACTGTTGTCGTTTTTTAGCAAAAAAAACACTTTTGCACGTACACCTTTTGGCTGTGCCAGTTTTAGTGGATATCCAGCGCCTAATTTATTTAGACTCTAAAAGCAAAAACGTCCAGCTGATGGTTTTACTTCTAGGTGACCGTCGATTTCGACAAGTATAAACTGGAACGTCAGACCGAAATTTTGGCGCATACGCACAAACTACAATCGGAATACGGTCAACAGCTGAAAGATGAACTCACCAGGCTGCGTGACGACTTTGACACGACGTTGCAACACAATCGTCAACAGCTGACGGACTTGTACGAGAAGAAGTTGCAACATGCCTCCGAGCAGTGCATCAGGAAGGATGAAGTTCGTGAAATTACTTTAACCATGGTTGATTTTTTGGTTTCGGACATTATTTATTTGAAATTTTGTCTTGTTTACTCAGGCACTTGAACAAGCGCATGTTGAGCTGGCACAGCTTCGTAATCACGTTGATCAGCTGGAAAATGAACGCGGCAAACACACCGACAAAATCGCGGGACTTGAGCGACACATCAAAGATCTTCAAGATCAAGTAACTCTATTGTTTTTACAAACTGTCAGCTGAAAATAATTTAACCTAAAAGATTCGAAGTCAGTAATGCAAGACAATTTTGCCTATTGTAGCTGCGCGTCGTTACCAACGACTATCAAACACACCTGTCGCATCGCGATCAAGAAATCGCAAATCTTCGCGAACAGATCGATACAATACTCAAGGATTATCAGGTTTGTGTAATCAACCTCAATCAAGTGAGATCACGTCAATTTAATTTTATTCGTTTCAGTCTAAAAGTCAAAATAACTAAAAATGGAATTCAGGATTTGATGGACATCAAACTGAAACTGGACGTTGAAATCGAAGCGTACAGAACGATGCTCGAAGGCGAAGAAGCGCGTCTTCGTTTGTTCGATCATCCTGCTTCGCAGCGTCCGCCCGTCGGGCATCGTTCGCCGCAAGGCCTGCCACCGTTAGTTGACTTCGGCTACGATTTTAATGGATTGCTCATCGAGCGATTATTTTTTAACTAAAACCCCATAAAGGCGTGGTCACAAAAGTTGATGGCTACTAGTTTTCCAGCTTTTTCAGCGATCCCTCGCAGCCACCGCGGCCGACGCATGTCGATTATCGTTCCTACACCAGAACTGTGCAGAAACATCAAACTCAAAACACGACATACACAGAAAGTGATGTCTAAAACGATATCAACATTATGTACACCTGTGAAAACTGCCGTTCCATCCTTTTCTTCTTCTATTTTGCATGCTATTTCTGTACTTTACGAGTTTAGTTGAGTAACATTGTTTAGTTTCCGACGTTAATTGAGGCATTAGCACTTTGATTTAATTTTTCTGTTTTATTGCTTTTTAATTGTATCCTCTGGGACATGCACGTGAATTTTCCAGTTTCGCCTATTCATATGCAAAAACTAAGCTAGTTTTGAAAACAGATGCTTACGAATTTGAATTCTTTATGGTCTCTTGAGTGAAGGCCCGTTTATACCTGACGTATGCGCATACGGCACGGCACGTCACGTCAGGTCTCGTATTATTGCATACTACACGTATAAACGGCCGTGATGTTTCTGAGCCGTTGTTGGATTCATTCCAAGAGAGTGCTGTTCCTTCACCATGGTCTTTGGTTCTAAAATATTCTCTTTTTCTTCTTGTCTGTTTCTTATTTTGTTTGAAAAGTGCCAGTTTTGCTTACCATGAATTACGAATTTACGTTTTTGTGCAGCCAACGCATGGGGTGATGCAAAGTGATGATCGCTTACATCATATTAATTGAGGTTTTTTGCGATCGGTGCTTTTTGGCAGTTTGATAAGATATGTATATTGTATATCTCCAAAGCTGCTTTTATGAAGTTCCTTATGGCGCTTTTGAATTTATCAATCAATCTTTCATTCATATGCTTCTGTTTTTGATTTCATCTTTTGCTTTTGATTTGTTTTGCAATCCGGTTGTGATCTACTAGTATATAACGTACACATTTGAAGTCTAAACAGAGTAAGCTATGTTCAGAAACAAAGCAATGCGGTTAGCTTGTAAGAAAAAATTTTTGTCACTTTTTTCAGTAAGAATAAAGTTTACATCATAAAACGGTCGGAAAAGACTGTACAATCACATAAATTTAGCATATCATAATAACAATCGAATATCAAGACTAAAGACTGCACTTACGTTATGTTCAGTTGTATGTTCAGCTAGCCCGTTTTTGTTTAGCTTCTCCAAAAGCACACCGCTCAACAGCGCCTGTCCAGTGGTATTCTGTTTTCGAGGTGAAAGTTTGTTACACGCTACGGAGTATAATAGACAAGAAAACCAACGTTCATTTGGTCTGTTGTTGATTGCGGCGCAAAATTGCGAACCGACGTAAAAAGCAGTTTTATGCGGTAGCACGGCATAATAAAATAAAAGTAAAAACAAAAAAGGCACCACTAGACAATGAAAATTCCCTCGCACACGTGCTGTTTCATTCAACATCAGCAAAAGATAGAATGTTTTAGAGGTATTTTCAGTTTTCGCTTTTTTGTTCCGATGCTTTTCATCATTTATCTTCTTGGCTGACAAATCTGGTGTTGTGATTGGTTCCATGTGCGGTTTTAACAAAAACGAAGGTTTTTTGAATTGAATTGAACTAAAACGAATGACCGTCTTTTTTGTTTTTCTTCACTCTATTCATCAATCTGATGTGTCAATCGAAAAATTCTGTCCAAAATAAAGTTTATTTAAAATCACAGATATATTTCCAAGGTTGATTAGTGACAGTAGCAGTGAAGTCATCGGCCAATAGTGTATTATTCCCGCGGTGAATATAGTGAAATTAGATTTGCCAACAAAACCCGCATAATGTGATTTGAAATTACCGATTTTTTTACGATTTTTCCATAACTACGCTGAAGAAACAAAAAAAATGTTCCGATTTCGAACGAAAAGCGAAAACACGCTGACAACGTTGGACATGACGACCACCAGCAAAGATCGAACGGCCGTTCATCAATCTTCAACAACGTTCGGAAAAACCGGTTTGTCTTCACTCTTCATCATTTCCTCTTCATTTCCGCGAAATCCATGGGAATAAGATAATGTTTTTTTGACAGTTTGTGTCATAAACCACGATTTTCTCGTTCACAGCTTTACTTTTTGTTATTCAGGCTTCCGTATTTTTCGCCACTGCGCTCGCTGGGTATGTACGTGACGCTGTTTCCCCATTTGATTATATTCAAACTTGGATTTATTCTTGACTTTGATTGTAATTGTAGCGTTGGTTGTGCCTGCATTGCCCATATGTTAACAAAGATCATGCTTTTTTGTTTTCAACTTTTGCGTTTATATAATTTCGAATGTTGCATGTTGCATGTTGCATGTTGTTGTTGCAGTGTTTTATTACTCTCATACTAGATACCGGCTTCACTGCAAGCTTAAAGACGGTAAGAATGGTATTCAATTTTTTTTCAAATGGCGTCAGCTGTTTTTGAATAAACCATAAAAGCGCAGACGTAACGCGACCCTGGAGCCACGCTGAAAAAGTAACAAACACGTTTCATTTTTTTCAGCGGCATATCCCGGTTGATTGACGAAAACTTGACGTTGACTTCGGAAAAAACTTGAGAAACTTTTTGTTTCTTTTCGGCTCGTTTTATGGCTTAGTCACTCACGACGTTTACAACTTTTGCTGAGGTGTTTTATGGATTGGTAACTCAGTGAGCTTCACCCAAGAGAAACGTGTGTTATTGTTTGAATATGTCCCGGTTCCCGAAAAGTTGTATTTTCCTCTTTTCCTTCCCGACCACTATGTCTGAAACTAGCTGAAATTCTTTGTTCAAGATAACTACACCTGTTGACTTCTTAATAGAAACCAAAATAATTTTGGAAAAGCACTCATTTTGGTGTACATTCACCGCTGGAATCAACGATCGACGGTGGCGCGTCAAAAAAAGGTGAGTTCGAAAACGCCAGTTGCCTTGTCAACTTTATTCCTTTCAAATAATTCCAAATTACTGTTGGTCGAGTCAACCTTAGCAACACGGTCATTGTTTTAGCTGCTGTTTCATGCTGGACTCAGTTGTAAATGAATTACAGTACAACCAGTGGAATGCGCTCCAAAATGATTCATTCATCAGACATGAATTTATTGCTTTTACGGCTGCACCACTGTCCAGCAAAACCAGGACAGCAGTTAGCAGAATTCAGATAGTTAATAATTTATCAAAATTCGAAATATGTCCAGCTAATAATCCCGCTTTCGCTGCAGACACATTTGTCAGTTCTCAGGACAGCACGGTTTCTAAAGTTCAGTATGAAATCTTGAAATCAAAATCAGTAGGCGTTTAGAAGACCGTCCCGATAAAGTGCTCTTGTACTATTAGAATTTCAGTTTCTATCGGTATTTGTCTTCCAACAACAGCTCTCACAAACAGCGTTCTAAGGTATTTTGAAAACATTTTCAATGCGGGCGGCATAAACTTACGCCCTCTTAAACGTTTAAAAATCTCAACTCGCTACTCCTCCCTCGTTTCAAGTCCTTTTTATAGTTTTGAAGTCGATCGATAATAACTGTCAAAACCTGTTGTCAGCCTCGTCGCGTGCAGCTTTGTCAGGCTTGCAACGTAAATTGTGGCGCACTCTGTGTTCAAACTACACAGATGCACAAATATTTGCAGTTACCATGTGCTCTGAGCTTGTTGTGTTCCGTTTATGGCATGTTTCATGTTCAGCATGTCTCAATATCTTTTCTGTCAGCCTTTAAAAATTGCACACCTGCCCAAACTCAGGGTGCGATTTGTAGTCGCACCGCGGTATAAGTGAAAATGTACAACTGGCATTGTCGTTGTCTGTCCGGTTGCGGGTGTTTTTGTTGGAATTGGAGTAAAAATGCTTTTTGGACCTGATGTTCGGATTTCTGAGATTTTATCTGTTCCTGTAAGACTAAACAAATTGCTGGCTGCTCTAATTTACTGTACGTTTCTGCTGTCCAAATGTAAGCAGCATTACAAACCATTGTTTATTCTAAGGTTTTCCGAACACATCCATTTTGACACCCGAATGGCATCGTCAAAAATTTCAAATGCGACCAATGTGATTGGTGAATGTTCCATCGGTGAGTTCCATTGTTCTTCATGAGTGTCAATGTTCCTCTTCAGGGATAGACAGTGAAAAGCAACCCGTTTATATTTTTGGTGCAACATCAGCGGCTAAAAAATGGGCGTGCTAGTCTTTTATGTTCGATCATTATGTGTCACAGCAACCAGCAATCAAGAGTTAAAGACAATATCGATTTGCTACATATGATCTCAGACACACAAAAACTCACCAATTCAAAAAGCAAGCGTGTTTCGGTGCACCTTTTTGGACTTTTTATTATGCTATTGTAACTTTGTAAAGCCGTCAATAAAGCTGGCGGAATTAACATCTGAGAGCCGAATCCTTGTTCATCATAAAATCCGGTGTGCTCTTTTGCGCTGCCTTTCATTCTCAGTTCGACTTTCATTTTCAAGTCACGCGCTTCACTGCACTGATACACATCAACATCATATTAGCATGAATTTCCAACATTTCCCGCTATAGCAGTCCGTTACTACATAGCTAGCTGACAATATTTGTATGCCGACAGCCAATTTTGCACTTTGATATTTAACCGCAAAAGCAATTTCAGTTTGCTTGTTGACTTAACACATGCACACGCGTGCGTGTTCGTGTGTGTCTGTCCGGCTTGTCTGAGTGTTCTGACGCTGTAAACGGTTTTCAAGCCGTTATTATTGTGGTTGTTTCGTGATATAGGTCTGAAATTTGAGATTTCCGAATTCGCTAATCTTGATTATTTATCGTCCGTTGAATTCTGAACCGTTCGTTGACGGCTGGCTTGGTTCGCTTTTCCTTTCAGTTGCTTTGAAACTGTTTGATAATTTTAAAACATCATTTGTGTCATTTGGACGGCGGTTCCCGTCTCTATTCTCTCACTAGCGCATGCCCGTGATGCGTTTTCAATGTTTTTTTCTCAGCAACACTACTTTTTGAAAACTCAATAAATCACTTCATCCAACGATTTGTGGTTTTCTGCAAACGAAACGCAAAGTAAGAAAAACAAAGTTGCGCTGCAAGACGTTTTCATCCATCTGTTGCACTTTCAAGTTGCAAAAATTGCTAATGTCAACGTTTGCTTGGTACATCTACTTGGTTTTTTTGGTTGCAACATATCAGTCAAAAGTTGAAGAACTGCGCACTTGATCGGGGGTCGTTGACTTTTGTTTTTTTCGGTGATATTTAGCTGAATCTTTGCGTTTTATATTGACGAAGTGGCTGAGAGCCATTCCAAAAAGTACTCAGAAAAGTTTATCCGAAAATCCGAACGCCGTCAAATAGGGTAGTGTTATTTCGACGTTTTTCGTTGTTTGCTTTGCGTAAACGAAAGCAACAGATTTGTGTAAGTTTCCACTTCAGTTGGGTTGGCTGCAGCACTTGTTGCGTAATAAACGTTTCTGAAAATTCGACTCATCCAAACAGTTGTCCAAAACACCACAATAAATTATTATTTTTTGCTCAACTGTCGAAAAAGGTGTTTTTTGGGCGATAAACATTAGTTAGCTCGTTTAATTCAAATTTAGAATGTTTAAATTTTGGAATATAGTTGTATGGTATTCTTACAAGCATCCTGAGAATATGAGTATGGAATTTTTAAATTCCTTTAAAAAGTGTAAAAGAGCTGCAAAATTGAAAAATGACAAACTTTTATCATTCTTAAAAGTTTCACCCGCCCTCATTTCAAACCGAACATCATTGATTTTAAACGCACACTGGCAGGGGGACGCTTGTTATTGCTCAATCTGTTTTCGATTCAGGAAGAAGCGTTTTACGCCGTGCTTCGACACACGAAATTTTCGAAACTTATTCATTATTATTGCATAACAATTTTACCCGACCCTATCTACCACCCCACCGAACATCATAAACACTGTGCCTCATCCTTTGCGCGCCGTGGTAAAACTGAAAGGAGAAATTTCGAATTGTTGTCCGCTTGTTGACAATGTCGTTGCTACACTTTGACTGGAGAACTTTCTCCGCAGGAGCGATGACAGATTTCTGCGCTCTAAACTGAACATACTTTCGTTTTCTTTGATCGTCGGTTGTTGTCGCCACATACACACACACGATGTTTTTGAGTTGCCTACAAGCAACAATACGGCTGTCTCCACTGAAACGCTGCTTTATGACTGGGACTCATCGTGCGTTGTTCAATTGCGGAGCAGTGACAGTGACTCTGCGCCGCCACAGTGTTGTTGCGTAATTTTATGCGCACATATCGTATTCTATCGCGTTTGTCTCGGCAGTGATATTCGAAAATGTGTTTGTGATGTGGCGGTGTTCGAAATGGAAAACGTTTCAGAAAGCGCCATTCGCTCCCATTCTTCTTTATCATACTTGAAGTCCGTGGTGGAACACACACCGAGGCGAAAACGACCATCATTGGGCAACTTCGAAAATTTTTATCTTTGCCGCGCGAGCAGCTCACACTCACACCGGACGCCAAATGCGGAACTTCCACAAGAGGACACAAAAAGTTTCAGCACTGTTCTTGAAAGACGCACAATTTTGCAAGCGCTGTCGGCTGAAATGTTCGAAGCCGCCGCACTTGAAAGCCTTTCTCCATGCTTTTTTCGCATTGTTCACAGCTGATCGGTGGGTCGTTTTGTGTCTGCGGCTGGCGGAAAACACCCCTGTCTCTGTGCGTTCGTTCGGAATTTGTTTTTTTGGACAGCCATTTTTTACCTGTTTCCGTGGCGAGCCTTTGCAGAGGTTTTTTTATGAAACCGTTTAGCACTTGAACACGCCTTAACAGGCGAACGTTTTTTGTTGAAAGAGAGCTTGAGAGTTGGGATCTTTTTTGCTTCTTTTATTTCACGGTCTCAAAACAGCATCAAGCTTTTGAAGCACCTTTAACCGAAATCCAAGAAGTTATAAGATAGGCAAAAACAACATCCAGTTGATAAATTAATGCAGCACGCAACAGAACGGAAGGTTCTGGTCCGGAAAACGGGCTAGTACCGTATTACCCCCATTAAACCCCCCCACCATTAATCCCCCCCCCCACCAATAAACCCCCACCCCCCCCGACCAGTTTCCAAATAATCCCCCCCCCACAAATAATCCCCCATGGGGGTTAATTGGAAACCTGTTTGAAACACATACCCAGCGAATTCAGTGGCTGAATGCAGTGACATTGGTGAAATTGTGCTACCAAAGACCCCAAATGGATGAGTTAATGGTAATTTCATTACAAAAGGCTGTTACAAAAGGAAATCTCTGTGAAAAGTAGTAGTTTCTGCAACTTTCTTGCCTGTCATGCAAGGTATTTTTGCCATTTTTCAACAAAACCCCACCCCTAGAAATGTTTGTATAATAAACCCCCCCACCAATAATCCCCCCCCCCCACCAACAAAACCCCCACCCCTAAAAGTCGCTGACGTATTAATCCCCCATGGGGGTTTATTGGGGGTAATACGGTATTTCAAATTTGCTTCCGGGGACGCATCCAGTTTATATCGGACCAAAGTAATGCGTAGCCAAGAATATTTATTGTGTGTCTTTTGCCATGTAAGTATTCAAATATGCTGTTGCTGCAGATCACAAACGTTAAAAACTGTTTCAAACGGATAAAATGGTCGATCAATCAAAATATTGCGCTACAATGGAAAAGGCGCGCAAGCGGCAAGCGTAACTTCTGCGCCTATTATTATATGAGAAATTGGAGCGCAAAGCCATGACCGCACACACAGACAACATTAAAGAAAAAGTTACCGACAATTTTTTCAGCGTTCGACCAACTTTTGCGTTGCCATTATTGTCAAATGTTCTTCCATTAACCAAAAAAGGTGAACCTGATATAGTCATTGATTTCATTATCGGCCATTTTTTCAAGTTTTCGTTACTGTTTTCATTTGGTTGTTCATACATCGGTACAAAACAAAGGTACTGCAATCGTGAGTCCACTATAAATTCAAAAAATCGTGGTCATTTGGACCACATGAGCAACAGCGAATCCGAATCTAACAGAAACATGTTTGGCAACATAATCCGCGTAGCTTTTTGTCTGCCGCTTGTTCTAAATTACTCTCGCTGCTGTAGTTTTCTTCGAGAGGAGAGTTCGAGTTTTTTTCTGTTTCGATTAAACACGCATACACGCATCTCTCTCCAGCGTCAACCAGACACGAAGGTTCTGTTATTCAAGCTCAAAACGACGCTGTTTCTTGTTTTTAGTATGCTTCTGTGCGGTCCATTGGTTCACAATATCATACTTTTCTGCTCATCTCATTCTGTTGACGTCACATTTTTTTAAAAGTACAGTTTGGTCGTGTTTTTTTTATTTTTTTCCGACGTAGTAGTTTGTGAGCCACATGTGGGATTTCATTTGTAAACAGAATTGTAAATGACTAAGGAACGAATCAGCCATCTGGCAACTTGTAAACACATTTATTTTGTGCGTGAAAAGGACGCAAAAAGGTGTCACTTCAGTGCACAGTTGAAGAACAACGAGCTTAGCGCCAAAGTTATGCTTGCTCGGTGTGTCTGTAGCCTTCCAGCCGCATTGAGCATTGACAATCGTAATGAGTTTCAACTTTTGAGTATTCCTGTATTTCAAGCTTTCGCGCTCTTATGACTTCAACCATTGTCAATTGTTAGAACGTGCGTAGCGTTTTTTAGTTTTTCTTTCATCTTTTCTGGCATTCATTTTTGCGCCGTGCTTGGAGACTTTTTTGCTTCAGCTTTCGCAAAATGCAACAGTTTTCGGTTTCAGTTCACGCAAATGCACACTCTCATAATGAAATATTCGCAAAATCTGATTAGCGGTGCGTTTTCGCCGGGTAGCGGGAGCACACGTGCCCTGCCAGTGTCTTAGAAATCGTTGCTCATTGTGATCCTGTTTCTCTCATTCAACATTATTATTGCATTTCAACTTTTTCTGTACTCTGTACTTTGTTTTCTCTCTGTATCTCGAAGGCATATTATACTCAGTGTCAGAAAAAAAGTCCGTCCACCGAGCAGAAATGTGTCGCATTTTTTCACTTCGGTACTGCCAGTTTTAAACCACCCACTCAGGCTCATTTGCATTGTGGCCGTGAGATGCTATTATCTAGATATTATTATTGTTGTTTAGAGCACCAACGATGGCTGGAAAAACTTCTTGACTGTGATGGCGTTCATGTTTGTAGTCTTGAGCAAAGAAACAGCAAAAACTCAGCGAAATTTTGTTGCCATTGATTTGCAGCCGGTTTCGCGCTGCCAGCAACGACACAGACGCGACTGGTGCGAAGACGCGCAAGGGGGGCGAGGTGACCAAATAAAAACGGTGTAGCTTTGTGACCATCCGGTACAACGGGCTGACTGAATAGTGAGCGAGAAAAAGGCTTCAAATGGGTAGATACACCTGAGCGGCATAACAACGGAACATCGTTCGAACCAAAAAAAAACAAAAATGATCCGTGACGCAACCGGCGCGCTATTATTCCATCTGTTCTTCATCATTCTCGGCATCTGGGCGTACTGCTGCGGCTGTAAACGGCCCGTCGACGGTGGTGGGGCACGGGCGAACAAGAAGAAGAGACCGCTGAAGAAGGGGCAACAGGAGCAACAAGCAGAAGAGCAACAACAACAGCTCGAAGCGGAGGATGTCGCTTACGAGAAGAAGATCGTTCAGGTACACTGTAGTAGTTCGTGGAAATATTGCGTGTTCTTTTCTTGTATTTGTTCTTTTATTTTTTTTTTGCACGCTGCACGTGTATTTATTTTTAATTGTTTTTGCGTTAAAAACCGGAGCAAACAAACCGGACTCTTCCCGCCGGGGACTCCAAGATGCTGAAAAAACTTTGCGCCAATGAAGAGAGCCCACAAATGATAAATTATCGTCCAACAGAGTTTGACATGTGTGGTTGAGAATCAAAATCGGCAGCAGTTTTTTAATCATTGCGCGAAAGCTTTTTTTGTTCAAAAACTGTTGAAGACACCAGGTAGTGGCGTATGGAGCGACATTGTTACTGCCAGAGATGCGCGCGTTGATGATACCAAATAAGCTTCTCCACAGCAGCTGCTGTTGCGTGCTCTGTTGTGATTGTAGCTGCAATTTCAACTAACGTCTCATCCTTTTTTTCATGTGCGTTTTTTCATCGGTTTTTTATATAACAGTGATTTTCATCACAACAAACAGGGAACAGCAGTTCCATCCGAAATCTGGGAAAACGCTGAAAACCTGACTGTAAAAAAAAACGGATTTAACGAAGTCCTTTTTCGTTGTTGTGCAACTGAAATTGTGTTTTGCGTTCCTGGATGTATCTGTATCTGGATGGATAGTTGAATCTACCCACTTGTTTCCGGTGTCGGTTTGCGCTCTGGGTAAGAAGCCGATGGTGGAATATGTACAGTACACCTGAACAAAACAAGTATATCTGAACTTTTTCGACTTTCATTTGCATCTTGTTTGCCGACATATGCGGCAACGGAGCATTTGAAAAGTTCACTTCAAAAACAGCAACCTTTTTGTTGTTGATGAAAAGGTTGGGAAAAAACCGATTTCAAATGCGCTGCTACTGGGTTTGTTGGAGCATCATTTTGTCTGCACTGTTTTGCTCATCACAACCCCAGCAAACCGGTATGCGCCTTGAACAATTGGCGTTTTTTCGCGTGTATCGTCATTTTTCAGATAATAGAGAATTAGAAATACACAGAGAACTCGTCAAACTGAATTGAACACAGTTGTTGTTTCGCAACAACTTACAGCTTATGTAACCTATAAATCTCAGTTAATTGCATGTTTTCAACTTTTTTGAAGTTGCTTTCACATCGCAAAACTTTGTTCGAGAGGTCAAGGAAAGTTGTGTGTGCAAAAAAAATTATGAAAGCAGAACCGTGTTTTTCACTGAGCCGAGTCCAGCCACAAAAAAAACACCGAATGCAATAATTCTTTTTCTTGGAAAAAATCTCTCGTTTTCACACCACAACCAAAAAAATCTGATTAAAAACCAAGCTAGCTTCGCATTGAACAAAAGCATGCGCGCGCAGCTGTGGCGTGCTATTTTTCTCGGCAAACCGGCGTTACTAAAGTCGATGCAAGCAATGAATGACAATAACGGGTGGCACGAAAGCAGCCGCAACGACCGAGCATTCCACCCTGATTATCAAGATGAATACGAGTCCGAACTGTACAACTACCCGTTCCCGGCGCCAAAGCTCATATTCCACCATCGCCGGCTGCACGAGCCGTTTTGTCGCTGTCAAATTCCGGCCGTCCATCTTCTGAAGCAACTCCACTGGCAAATGTTTCATGCGGTCTGGCTGACGAGCGACTGGCTGTTGGCGTTGGCATTGTTGCTGATGCTGCTGATGATCTGCTGGCTGCTGCTGAGGGCTGAGGATTTCTGCGGCGTCATGATTGGCTGGTTCTCGAAAAGCAACGGTGACGCCACCGTGAGACACGCCGAGCGTGTGGTATATTACGATTGATTGTTGATTGGGAATTTGATACGTGTGCGTGCATGTCTGATTGCGTTGCTGCTAAATTTGCTGCTAATAATGGAAAATTGTTCCCGTTTCCATCTAACAAGATTAGAAAGGAAACATGACTTGTATTCTCATTTACAACCGCTTCCACTAAAAGTTGTAACAGATTTGTTGAGTGCAGTGTGTTAGCCAGTTATTGCAGAAACTACATTGCGTATTGAAGCGATGCCACCAGCGCCATTCTTTTTTTCCAAACCATACGTACGTAGTTCTCTCACAAACGTCCACTTTCCATTAATTCCAGGAGCCTCTGTTCACAACGACACAAACGAAAACGCTGGCGGTGGCGCCGGAGCAGGAGGATCTCGTGCCGTACATCGACGACGACACGGTCGTGATGACGCAGTCAGCCAGCGGCTCTCGACTCGGCAAGCTGTTCCGTCGCAACAAGAACAACAACAAGGAGAAAAGCAATAAAGACGCGAAAAAAACGCCCACAGACGCTGAGATCGTGGTGATTGGCGCTGGCTCGTTGAAATCGACGACGCCGACGCCAAGCCAGCGGTCCGGCAAGGAGCCTCGATCGGCCTCCGGAACGTTGACCAAGAAACGAGTGGAGTTTGCGGACGACTCACCCCGATTGGCGCACGACTCCACGGCGACGACAACGCACAAGCCGACGACAACAACGCCAACGACGGCGGAGTCGCCCGCGAAACGAAGCGTCACGTCCGACGAGTTCACGGAGGTGCTGGACACGACCAGACGGCTGGCGTTGGAGGCGGAGCAGATGAAACACGAGTACATACAGCGGCGCTCGAGGGAACGTTAGTGGCAGTGGGCACTGAAAACCATTTCACATTGCACTGAAAACCATTTCAAATTGCACTGAAAACCATTTTCAAATTGCGCTGAAAACTATTTTCAAACATGATTTTTTCATATACAGTGTATGTACGGCAAATCAGATATTCAACAAGTCAGATTTGTAAACTTGAAACATGGACGTGCGCGATTTTTTAGCGAGCACCGACCCGGAGGCGCAGAAGCGGCATGCGGCCAATTTGGTGGCGGCCGAAATTTCCGCGAAATTCGCCAAAACCATGGACGATTCGGCGGATTTAAAGGACGCCGAGGCGGAGTTGCGTCTATTCAGCGGTGGAGCGGGCGCCAAAATGCCAACGACCGATTCGGCGTACAGTTTCTCGACGTCTCAGAGTTTCCAGAGTGACAAGTCGATAACGGAGGAGCTACTGAGGCAGCAGCAGTCGACGAGCACTTTGAAAACAGTGACCAAGTCGCAGCAGACTACAGGTTGGTGACGAGTCAGTCGCTTGAAAGACACTGATTGGAGTGCGGTTCCTTTCTAGGGTTTCTTGATGTTTTGGCCGCATCGCCAGTTTTGCCAGGTGAAAGCAGTGTCGGCAGCTGCTGTGTGTGGTGCACTAGTTGCACACGACCGGCGCCTCAAATTTTCCTCAGCAAGTTTTGACTAACGGAATTTCGTCAGCAAGTTTTAGCTGATGCTTACATGATGTTATTGTTACCATCATGTTCCAGCAAACACAGTCAGTTTATAACACCGGTTGATGAACGTTGCCTCACACAATCTCTTTCTCATTTTGCAGGCGGCGGCGTTCTCGGCAGTCCGGATTCTGGTCTCGCGGACACGACGGCCGATCAGAAGTTCCGTCTGGCCAGCGACAAGGAGCAATTCGACGCGAGGCAGAAACGTGTCGTCGAAGAATTACAGCAGCATCAGAAGCAAACCGTCAGACCGGAGCTCACTCTTGACGGTAGTCATCCGAGTGCCTCCGTTCAGAAGGAAGTCGCGATCGTCAAGGGCGCCGATGGGAGATCGCCGGGCGTGCTCACCACCACCGTCGAGGGCAACATGTACTTCTACGCGGAGGAGGGCGCCGAGAACTTGAAGAAGGTTGCTTGTTTGAAGCTGTTTTCAGCAAATCAAACTTGGATTAGAAAAAAACGAGTAGTTGAAGAAGGCTGGTTGCTGAAGGCTCCGTTCAGTACAACTCATCTTTGTGTTTAAAAAATCGATTCTAGCACCGTGGATGCGAACAATATGATTACAAGCGAAAAACTTGACAATCATTATTTTTAGTATGTTGCTCGTTTTTTCAACCCATGATTCAACGAAACTTTCTCCACCGAACGCAGGTCGATCGACGCCTGACCGAAGAATGGCAAGTGCAAGATGTTCAAACGACGTACACCATCAAGACGAAACTTCCCGACGGCCGAATCGTGATCACCGAATCGCCGGATGAACTGAAGGACCTCCGATTGACTGTAGAGTCAGCAAAAGCAAAAGAAGTCGACTCGTCGTCGCGTCTGGTGAATCGCCCAAATTCCGCTGAGGTGCCGATGAGGATTTCGCAATCGTTTTTTGCACTTGTTTTGCTATTTGCCACACTTTGCACAGATATGAATGTGTCAAACTGTGTGTATAGCGAGTGAAACCTCGGTGGTCAAGTGGTCTAGAGCGCTGCGGCGGCATCGACAGAAATTATGAGTCCGACTCCCAACTGGAGGTGTCAATTTTATTCGCCGACCTCTCATTTGCAAACATTTGTGGATAGCACAAAGAAATCACCACAATAGCAACTCTGCAACAATAAACGCGAAAAACTGTTCAGGTGAAAGGCGAATACCTGACGCATCTGTCGCACATGCTCATGGAGGAGTGCGCTCAGTTCCACGCCGACGACAAACCGACTGATCTGAAGGCCACTGCAAACGAGCCGTACGCCAAGACCACCATACACACGTTCCATGCGATGCCTGCGCCGATGCAGTTGCCGTTGGACGAGAACGGTCAAGAGCCGACGTTGATCGACACGCGGGTGGAGGTGCAGACGGTCACCGACACGCACACCGTGAAACGCTCGTTCGCCATTGGACAGCCGGCCGCTGGCGAAGTGCTCGACAGCGAGAAGGAGGAACGATCGATCAGTGTCGGCCCACCGGGTGAGGCATTTTGGTGCGGACTGTTTTCGCTGGGAGGCTGCTTTCGTTGCAATTGGGCGGATTTATTCAAGAAATGCACTCATATAAAGAACACTACTGAAACACCCGTTTCTAAACATTTCACCAAACAAGAACAACGTTCTGAACAAATTGGAATATTTTTGTTGGGTGAAATGTTTGGAAACGAAAAGGTTTTCAGTGGGTCGGCAGAATTTGGAACTGCGGGGCAGACTGGTCTCACAGGGATTGAAAGGTTCAGCTTGAGCCCATTCCCCTGTTTTTAGCAGTGGTAGGTGTTACTGTGAGATTACGAAATGTTATGGCCAGTTTCGCCGACAATCGCAAGTGGACGACTGAAAGTTTCATGCTGCTTCAGGTTTACAATCCGGCTCCGTGGCTGACGAGTCATCGGATGTGGACGATGCGATGCGGCCGCCGCGGCGAAAGAAACGATCGAAGCGAAAGGAGGAGCTTTCGATGACGGCCGAGAGCGAGAGCGAGCTCGAGCGGCATCGGTGAGGCTTTTGCATTTTGGAAACAGTCACGGTGGAATCAGGTGCACGCTGATTGGTTGTAACAACAGTGATTGTTGCAGCCAATAAATGTCTTGTGCGAAAAAGAATAAAAAATCTTGTCTTCTTGAAACGATGAAGATTCACCTTTTTTGCTGGAGTTTTGACGTTTTAAAAACTTCAAACATACACAACGCACAAAAACAAGAAATGCCTATTTTACCCATTCATGCGCACGATACAGTAAGAAGAATGCATGTTGAAAACGTTACGATTTTCGCCTGCCTCGGAGAATACTTTCCTTTTTTTCTAATGTCATTCGTGGTCATGCTGTACATATTTTGCCGACTCCCCTTTTCTTCTCACTTCCACTTTTAGTATTTTTAGCTAACCTATACAGTGTAACGGAACGGGCACTGCACTGCTTTTTCACTTTTCCAGCAACCTTTTGCTTTTTGTAGATTGGAGAATCAGTGATTTTCGTGGACTTTGGAGGCGTTGTTTTCATATTATTCATCTTGGGCTTGTCATCCTCTGGTGTTAATTGGCTAGTTTTTTTTGATTTGCTGCTTTGATTGGTTAAAACAGTCAATGCAGCAATAACTAACTTTTGAATAAAAAAATTAAAATCCGCAAACATCGTCATTCACAGTGTTCACCGACAAAAAGTAAATCAACAGTTTTGTTCGTTGACCAGCCACTGGTGATCGCTCAACAAACTGTTGAACGTTCTGTTAAGTTATTTTGCGTAGTGTGTGCCGTGTCCGGGCTTGTGTTCTGAAAATGCGTGTCTGCGCTGGGTGTGAACATCAGAAGCGTATGCAAACTTTGCAACTTTTTTTGCGTACGTCTGTTTTGTGTTTGTCTGCCGACACACGCACTTGTCTCTCTGCGCTCTCTCCCGCAGCAGCACCGAGCCGCAGCTGCACTTTGAGTCGCACGACGATCACAGTCTCGATCAACTGCACGCGCATCCGACCGGCACGATCTACATCGATCAACTCGGCAAGCATTACACGGACGTGCAGACGTTCCGTGCCGCACGCCCGCCGGAGCCGGACAGCGAGACGACCGACAATGAGTATCCGAGGGCGTTGCGCACGAACCGCATACAGATCGACACCGAGGTTCGAGCGGCTCCACGGGTTTCCCGGTTTTTTTTTTTGGTGCTTTGGGGTATTGTATTTCCATTTCTGACGCGACGAAATTTGTCATCCCCTTCAAATGTTCAACTGTTGCTTAGGATCCAGGTGGATTGGTTCGGCATATCTGTCTCTTGCTTTTCTCAATCGGAAAACTCTCGAAAGTACTGGATTCCATTCCAAAACGCGCGACTTGTTCAGTCTGTAAGCTCTAAAGGCCTGTTTATTCCTGACGTATGCAGACGTACGTCGACGCACGTCAGGTATGAACGGTAGTATGCAATAACACAAGACCTAAAGTGACGTGACGTGCCGTACATGCATACTTCTGTGTGAACGGCATTATACAATAACACGGGACCTAAAGTGACGTGACGTGACGTGCCGTGTCGTATGCGCTGGTATAAACGGACCTAAACTCTATAGGAAATCTCGTCACTTCAGGAGGCCAAATACCAAGGTTCAGCGACGTTTCGCAAGGCTCCCCTGAAAGCGCAAGGCGACGCGTCCTTCAGCCAATCGGACGCTGAAGGCGGCCTGATCGACGCGAAACTCAGGCGAGCGTTCCAGGAGGCGGAGACGTTCATTGAGTTGGAGTTGAAGAAGATCGCATCCACCGGTCACGCAGAGATGGTTTACACGTGAGCTGCGATGAGTTCAATTTATTCTGTATTCGTAGCTAGTCTACAGAAAAAATGACGGGCGGATAAACTAGTAAAACCACGTTTTTTTGTCTCGTCCATTGTCCTTACGCCCGGCATTTTTTCTGTGCGAGGTGAAAGTTCCAGAAGTGCTGGTTATTTGGTTATGATTATAGCATACATACGGTTGATTGCTGCCGCCATGTTTTATGAAGCAAACAATGAAGGAAAAAAACCGAAAATTCAAACAAAAACGGACGTGTGTTTTTGCAGAGTGCCTCGAAAATCGAACAACGTCCTCTGGAAGGGCGATGCGTCGCCATCGCTGAAACGTGCCGCCGCCAATGTTGCCTTTGACAATCAGGGTCAGCTAAACCAGATGTCAGCGACGAAAGTGGTCACGACGGCCAGTGCCGCCCCAGTGACCTTTAAAACGAAGAAATCCGTCGAAAACACCACCAAAACCGATGTGAGTCGAATATTTTTTGGAGCACTGGGCAAACGTTTCCGCATGTTGAACGCGTGATCAGAGCGGCCGTTTTAGTAGGCGCCGATTACTCAGTGATGACGACATTTTGACAGGGTTTTTGATTTGTTGTCTCGCATCTTTTCTGGTGATTCCACAATAACACTGTTCTTGCACTATTCGAATGTCTTTCTCCAAAACACCTGCCCAGGTGACGCTGAACCGCAAGCACGCCGACTCCGAGATGAACGTGACGGTGCGCGAGGCACGCACGCTGCGCGCACCAGAGCTGCGCATCGCACAGTCGAACGAAGAGGACGTGATCCTGATGAAGGACTACCAGAAGGCGACAATGAACGGACACGCCGAGACGCAACTGACCGATCGCGGCACGACTCCGAGGATTGCGTTGGACACTGTTGCGACCGGAGAGAGCGAGGCACAGTCGGCGATGGTGGCGTTGCAGAAGAAGGACGGCACGCGATTCGCGGCCACCGGCGTCACGTGGCCGATGGCGAACCACGACAGCGTGAAGCCGAAGGCGGCGCTGAAGTCCACAAGGTGTGCGCCGCACTTGTAGCTCTCGGTGGTTCGCACCGTTTCGGGTGGCCATCTGATGCAACCTTTCATTTTGATTTTTTCCGTTTTTTTGTTGCGAACAAAAACCTCAATAAGCCATTGTTACGTTCTTTTTCTAACAGGTCGTGTATTCAGCTACACACATTATCAACGCTTATTCTTTGCTTTTAGCTTCATTTCAATTGTTTTTGCTTGAAGCTGTAGAATAGACGCACTTGCCTGTTGGTCACTTACGGGGCCCACGACCTGTCTCTTTTTGCTTGCCTATTTTCGTCTATCCTCTATTACTTTCACCCCGACTTCTTTCCCAAAACATGAAAAACAAAAATACAGAAAAACATATAACGCGCAGCAAACCAAACATGACAGATAAAAAATGTCCAACTTGAAAAAGCAACTTCAAAAAAAAACAATATTTTTGTAAATATTTTTACTGGACTTCTAAAAACGTTCCAGCGAAGCTACCGCCGTGATCGATTTGTTGCTATCGCCGAAAAGTGCCCGTTCAATGGACACCATCGCTGCGACGGTGAAACAACGCATCCAACATGGCCCGCCACAGCGGATGGCCGTGGCCGAGTTTGGTCAGGCGTGCTCGTCATGTGAGTTGCTGCCTATAGCTCGACAATTTCTTGAACTTTAGGTGATTGGCACTATTTTCCACACAGTTTTCATTATTGCGTCACTTGTTGAACGGACAGGCACGGTCTACCTCGAGAAGGACACCACCGGCGCCAAGCACCACCAATCAGCGAACTGCACCAAACTGGAGCGTCGTCGCGCGCCCGGCGTCAGTCTGCGCTCGTGCGCCACGAACGACGAGACGACCAGCACACTGGTCGCACTGCAGAAGTGCGTGCCGTCGAGTGCGGCCGCGGAAGCCGTACTGAAAGTGCGCGAGCGTCCCGCCACGACCGCGTTGACGACAAAGTCGTCCACTGACGAGTCGACGTCACTGATTAAGGAACTCAGCCGGCCGGCGGCCAGTGACTCGTCGGTCGCCAGCTGGCGTCAGCCCGGCGCCAAACAGACGCTGACGCAACGAGTGCGCGAGAGTGAACAGGACGACTGCATTCTGACGGTCAGCATCGCGAAGACGCCGCCGGCGCCGTCCGGCGCACAAGCGACGCTCACGGAGAGACGCACCTCTCCGGTCGTCCGCCTGTCGACGATGGCGACCACGGACGAGCGAGTGACGCTGGAGGCGGAGCTGACGGCGCCCGCTGACCAATCGCGACAGTCCACCGAGAAAACGGTGAAACAGGGCGCGAAGAAGGCGCCCGGCGTTGCGCTGGCCGCACAGGCGTGCGCCGACGTCAAGTCCGACCTGAACGTGGCGATCGAGCGTCAGGCGGACTCGGCGCAGTTCAACGTGGTCGTCGCCGGCGCCATCCGGGGCCCGGCGGCCGAGCGCAAGCTGAAGGCGGTCGAGCAGGACAACGCGATCGCCATGATCAGCCTGTCGAAGCAGGCCGATGAGAGCGCTATCGAGGTGCAGGTGGCCGACAAGCGCAGTGCGCCCGGTGCGTTCGGAAATGTTTTTTTTTGGAATTTTAATGTTGAGAAGTCGGATTTTCAGAGCCGGAACTTTCATAGGCTTTGTTTTGAACCGTTTCCAAGCCGCTGTCAGCATTGTGCATGTACGAAAAGTTTGTGAGTTGATTTTTTTTCTGCACAGCATTTTTTCATCCGCTATCCGCTGGTATTCACCGGAATTGGTAGATTTACGAGAAATAAGCTTGATTTTGTGAGACAGCGTCTCTAAGCTCAAATATTATTTTGAACCTAGTGGCTGTCTAAACATCCCGGATGTAAAAACCCGTTCTACCCGCAGGCGTCACGTTGGCGACAGAGTCAGCGCGTCAAGAGTCCATCGCGACGTCGCTGGTGGAAGTGCGCAAACAGGGTGACCAGTACGAAACAGACACTTCCATCAAAGGTTCGCTCGTCGTAGCAAGTTGTGCTTTTCAGAATGATTTTCGCGCGGTGCTTTCCCAGAAACCAAACGGAAACTGTGCCGTGAATTGAACAATAAAATTGCGTGAAACAAACTGTTGCGCACGCCACAATGAACTGGAGTCATCTATACCACATATATGAACTTCTCTATCTGCTGTTTTTATTTGTCGAATTAAACTGGATGTTTAGTTTATGATCGATGTTTTACAAGGGCAGACGCAAAACGAAACAAAGCCCCACACTGTGGCAACAAATTTTAATAGTCTTGGTTGCCTGCATTCTGGTTCCAATCTATCGAAAATTGTTACACTGTGATTTTCGAGGAAGTTTATTTTGCTCAGTGAAATGGCCACATTATGAATGAATGCCAAAGTTACTTATAATCTTCCTGCCTGTTTGTCAATGCTCCGCAAAATTATGTCTGCCAAAAAATTTTTGCTTCTTGTTCAGTTAGTGTTCTTGGCCCATCAACTTTATTATCACTATCCCAAAACCGGTTCTGAACAATGATCTGACTGGATGAGCAAACAGCAGTCTTCTGTTGTCCTGCTCTCTTCTTTCATTCGAACACTTTTTTCCGTTTGGTCTTCCAGCGCAACAAAAAAGCCTGAAAACTATTGAAATATCGAAGAAATAAAAGAATCATGGCAATCTGGGTGGTACCATTCGTCATTGCACCCTCATTCGGGGCAACTTCTTTATTTCAATATGCCGTGAAACTCGGTTCCCTGATCGTTGGCAAGCATAATAACTTTCGATGTGACTGTTTTAATCACTATTGTGGCACAAAAACCACAAAAGCTGACAAGAACAAAGAGATGAAGTTTCCACCAATGGAAACGATCGACATAAATGTGGTGATGCGAAAACGGAGACGGCGTGAGTTTATCAAACCCAATTTCAAAAGTGATCACACGCTAAGAAAGATGGCCGAACAGGTGGCTCAGGTCCTGTGTCCACCTGGGTATCCGTTCTCTGCTCAAAAGACCGATTGTGGCGCTGCCTCTTATTTCAAACAGACACACGGGATGCCCGGGCAGGGAGGGGGACAGGACACCGCACAACTGTCGGGACACCTTTTCCAAGCGTGCAGCTACAGTATTCCAATAGTACTACAGTATCTACGTAGAAAGACGCCACCAAAGCGTTTCAAACGTTTCAGAGGCGCGATCCGACGTGGAATGTCTGTCGATGACGACGGCAGAGGCCGACCTTCGACCGCCGGACGACAGCGGCGTTGCGACGGACGAATCAGCGAGCGCGGTGCTCAGGGAGAGAAAGTTGGTCATCACGAATGTTTTCTTCTTCAACTTAAATTGTACATATCAGTAGCCTTGATAAAAAAAGGGCAGTGTTTTGGCTGCAGAATGCAAGCATCACCAGTGTGCCGCGGTGTTTTTTGAATGTTGAAGCACATTTCATTATTATCCCTTCAAAGACATCATCGACATAAGCAAGAAGTGAGCAAAAATAGTTTAAAGAGAAAAGCAAAACATGCAATCAAGAAAAGAAAAAAAAACAAAATAAAATACGTCTATCGAACGCACAACCAACCAGAGCAACCTGGCAGTCACACAGAAAAAAAACCAAATCAAAAAACAACACGCTCATCTCAAGCGTGTCGTCTCGTCACAACGGTTGCGCTCGAATGTACGGCAAGTAGCAGTCGCTGAAGGACAGTCGTCCTCGGTTTGCGGACGGCATCGAGAAGCTCCTGCTGAGGCTGCCGCGGCTGCCGCAGATGCTCCGCCGATGGTGCCCGAAACTGCCGCTGGGCGCATCGCCGCCGGCCAGCTCAAGCAACTTCAACTTCGCCTTGAAATGTTCGCACGCGACACACTTGCGGAACGTTCGCTTCTCCTCCTCGTCCATCCGCCGGGCGTGCTTCACGGCCATCTCCTGCACCTCCTCCTTGAGACGGCTCTTCTGCGCGATCAGCTTCTCGCGTTTCTCCAGCCACTGCGCACGTTCGCTGCTCAGTTTCGTTCGCACGCCGTTCACTTGGTCGAGCGCACTCCGGAGACGTTGCATCTGACGAAGGCAACGTGGCGCACGTTTATTTCGCAACAAATGGCTTTTCAGTCACAATTGTATTCGTCGACATTTCGCAGGTCAACATTTGGCCGCTGAACAACCCTGGTGTCAGCTGAACACGTTGTGTATTTTGACTGTATGTGGCAAAGTGTATTTTGAAGAAACGCTCAAATTCTTGGGTATGCTGGGAAGGGTTTCTGGTCTGCACGAAATTCGCATCGTAAGAAGACATGCAAAATCAAATTATTTCAATTTAAAAAAACTGACTTGTTCCTCGGTTCTTGGTGTCGTTTTGTACCGTTTTAGTAGCATCTTTACTTCTTCCATGGTTAATTGATTTTAGGCACCAAAAAAGGATAAATCAATCTATCAAATGAGTTTTTCGCTTTTTTGCAATGAATCAGGTAATCATGGTTTATTCAGTTTTTCACCTTTGGACACCACAGTTGAAAGCTCAAATTTCACTGAAGCAGAAAGAGACGAGTTTGTACCGTTTGAAAGAAGACGACTTTCACGGAACCAGACTGCCACAGCAACAGACCACGCGCGCAGCCACTTGATCAGAAATGCATGGAACACCACGCGAACTTTGAGAGACACGCCCAAAAGCTTTGGCAAAACTGTGCCGTGGAATCGTCCGGGCTTCCCAAAAGTATACCAGAGCATTGTTTCAGGGACGGTCCACTTGGCATAAATGAAATACCGTATTACCCCCATTAAACCCCTCACCATTAATCCCCCCCCACCAATAAACCCCCACCCCCCCCCCGACCAGTTTCCAAATAATCCCCCCCCCACAAATAATCCCCCATGGGGGATTATTGGAGACCTGTTTGAAACACATACCCAGCGAATTCAGTGGCTGGTTGCAGTGAAAATGATGAAATTGTGCTACCAAAGGCCCCAAATGGGTGAGTTAATAGTAATTTCATTACAAAAGGCTGTTATAAAAGGAAATTTCTATGTAGAGTAGAAGTTTCTGCGACTTTTTTGCCTGCCATGCAATGTATTTTTGCCATTTTTCAACAAACCCCCACCCCTAGAATTTTTTGTAAAATAAACCCCCCCCACCAATAATCCCCCCCCACCAATAAACCCCCACCCCTAAAAGTCGCTGACGTATTAATCCCCCATGGGGGTTTATTGGGGGTAATACGGTAGTTGTCAAATATATTGTTTCAATTGTAAAACTCGATGCAAATAAGTTTTCTGTTGGATTGGCCTGCGTAAAAGCTGTATGCAACGGCACCATTACCTACGCTGCAGCTGCATGATATTATTTCAAAAGAAGCTTCTGCAAGAAGAAAAACAAGAAAGTCTTGAAAGATAGTTTACGAGTTTTGAATTTTTCAGGGTTCACTTCGAGGAGGGCGTGTACAGCGAAATCAGCGAGTCCGAGACCGTCAGCACCGTGACGTCATCGATCGTTGAAAAACAGGAGCGAAAACACAAACATAAGCACAAACACAAGCATCGCAATAAACCGCCGAAATTGTAAGTGCTGGCAAAACAAAGGGTTCCTCGCAGGACGCAGATATTTTTGCATTTTTCGAGAGCAGTTTTTGAGTGTAGATTTTGTAACTCAAGTTTTGGTTCTTCGGGACACGTTTGGAAACAGGTTTTCAAAGTAAGTATTCTAAGATAATGTCACAAGATATGCTTTGAGCGATTTGTCTCTTGAAAGCCCCTTGAAGCATGTCAAAACAGCACGTCTTGCATTGCTCGCAGTTTGGCAGTTGCAAAAGAGCAGGCGGGCGAAATCGTCGCCTCGTTGAACGCGACCGGTCCGTTGCGCAACAATCCGCACTACCGAACGTTGGAGGACGTGACGAAGGCGATCAGAGTGGCCGGCCTCGAATACTCGAACTTGATATTCGGCATCGACTACACCCGCAGCAACTACTACCAGGGCGAGAAGACGTTCGATGGAAAGTCGTTGCACAACATCGACCCGGCGGAGATGAACCCTTATCAACAGGTTTGCGGCATTATTTCTGTCAATTAAACCCACACACAAGAAATACAGGCATTTTGAGAGTTTTGACATTTTTTAAAAAAATATATGAATGTTGGTTGAGTGGTTCGCATGGGTATCAGATCAACCAGTGTGTCACAGAATCGATTCCAGCCGGGCTTGCCAATCCGTTGAAATATATTTTTTGTCATAGGTTTACTTTAAAGTTGACTGTGATAAGAGGAGTTGGCTATGATAAGTTTTTCGAAAGTTCGAAACCTGATCACGTGTTTCTCAGGTGATCGCGATCGTTGGCAAAACGCTCTCATCGTTTGACGCCGATGGCATCATTCCAGCCTACGGGTTCGGCGACGAAAAGTCAACCGACGCCGACATTTTCCCGCTGAAGGCAGATGGCGCATTCTGCAAGGGATTCGAGGGTGCGTCCTTGAATGCAAATCATGCTTGTTTTGAAAATTTCATTTGGTTCACAATTTTCAAACTGTAACACAAATACATGCAAGCTGGTATTTGAATCTAGCATTTGCTGGTCTGGCTGCATCGGTTGGTTACAGTGAGCCTAGTTTAGAAGCAGTCAAATCAGCTGATTTACCACGATTTGCCGGTCGACTGTGCAGTTTCCAAAACACAACATTCCACAATAATTATTGTGCAGCCAATCTTTCAGAAGTGCTCGCTTGCTACAACCGCATCACACCAAACGTTGCGCTGTCCGGTCCCACAAACTTTGTGCCGCTCATACAACGTTCGGTCGAGATCTGCAAGGAGAAACGATCGTATCACATTTTGGTGATCGTTGCCGACGGGCAGGTCACCAATGAGAAGATCAATCAACGTGCCATTGCGAATGCCTCGCACTTTCCGCTCTCGATCATCATGTCAGTCGCGTTTGCGTGAAATTTTGATTTTTTAAAGACTGATTTGTTGGAATTGGAGAAGTGGAACACGCCGGGGAATTTTCTGTTGTGTGACGATTTTATAATCACTCCAAAAATGCTGATCAAAATACTTATATGAATCGGTAGTTCTGTGATCAGCGCTCATTTGTGATCAGTTTTTGTGAGAACACAGATGCTCACGTGAAGTGTTGCCATTGTGGGAACAAAACGTGCATAACAACAAGTCAGTGTACAATTTCAACTTCAGTAATTTTTGCAGCAGAAATAAATAAAAAAACGCGGTTTTGCAGGGTCGGCGTCGGCGACGGCCCATGGAACATGATGACTCGCTTTGACGAGACGCTGCCGAAACGACTCTTTGATAACTTTCATTTCGTCGATTTCCACAAGGTTTTAATGTTGTTCACACTGTTCGTTACCATAAACACACACTTTTGAGGTGAAGTAGGTCATGGTTTGCGTTAAAAAGGGATTATTAGTCGCACAAATCAACCTCCTCAGTGCGGTTGGCCAACTTTTGCAATGGCAAATCAAATAAAAACGGGGGCCTCCAATGCCGTTTGAAAATTTATTTTCAAAAACCCTCATGGCCAAAATCGAAAACTTTTTCTGTTTTCAGGTGATGACGGGTGTGCCGAATCCAGAGGCGACCTTCGCATTAAACGCCTTGATGGAAATTCCCGATCAATACAAAGCGATCAAGAAACTGGCACTGATCGAAGACAAGCCGATTGCCATGGCCACGTAGCGTCGAGTAAAACACACTCTATTTTGGATCATTTTGTTTCATCTCAGTAGTTTCAAGTTTTTCAGTCTCACATGCAGCCTCAATCTCTTTTCACTGGTCACGTCCGTACGTACGTACAGCCCAAAACTACCTTGAACATTGAACTTTTATGGAGCCGCGGAACAGCTCAAAAATATCTTTTTTGTTATTCAGAAAAACGGCTATGATACTGTTTTCGTTTTTTTTGTTTATCCTGGTTTTCTTTTTTTGCGAACGAACTGACACTGACCATGATTGGGAAATTCGCTTTTTTGCCGTTTTTTGCGCTTTGACTCTTTAAAAAAACTCATGTTTTTGGCTGAAAGTTGTTTTTTATTAGAAAAAAGGCTATTCGTTCTTTTTAATCTAATCAAAAGACTTGAAAGAAATACTCAATTGTGAATGTTCCCTGTGATTGTTATACAGAGGGTGGATTGAATAATGTATCAATTTTGCGGTACATGGTCTGGCTCTGACTATGATACTGTATTTTTCAAAAACATGACTTTCTTCGGCGTTTTTTTTGTTTCACCGTTTTCGCAGGCGGCATTTTTATGGTAATGAGACCTTACGGGCTATCGGTCAACTCAACGTGAGCATTTATTTATGGTGGATGGAAAAAAACTACGTTTCACAATAATATTTTTATTTCCCCATTTCAGGTTTCACTTTTTATTTATCAAAAAGCACGACTATTATGCGACGTTGTGCATAGTGGAGATTTTAGTTTCATCCAATTTTGAGAAACTTATGAAAAAAAGTTTTACTTCAATGTCGCATTTTTTGTTTTCAGGAACTGTTAACGAAAATTTTGAAACCAGCAAATAAAAAAATGAATGTCATATAACGGATTGTGAGACTTACATGTGGCTCGTTTTTTTTCTCAGGTTCGAACCACGCCTCAGAATGCACACGTCCGGTTCGTCAACATGCAGACAAAACAAATAAAAACAACAACAACAAACAATACACCTGCCAAACATTTAAGTGTGAACAAAGTTTTGCCTTCGGGGTACAAACAATGTGTGCAGCGCTTTGTTCCAGTGTTCGGGACTGGGAATATTGCGAACAAAAAATGAACGCAAAGAACAACAGAAAACCCAATATGTTGTTGTCTGTTGAGCAGCAAAAAGGTGGCAAAAATATCATTAGTCCCACCCTTTTTGGTTGTTTTTGCGTAATTGTTTTGCCCATTATTGTGACAGCAGAGAATCCTTACCTGAGTGCACAACAAAAACAACAGAAAACAATCGTGAAATACACAAACAAACAACAATAAACAAAAACATCAAACAGTCAAAAGGACAAAGCTGATCAGATATGAACAACGAAACAAAGGACAGGTGGAAAGTATAAAAGGTAAGGCTGAACTGAAAATGCCAAATTTCAAGTTAGATTTATGTGAAAAAACTTGTAAATTAAAAAAACACTCAGAAATCAACAAGTCGGTAAGTCATTGTGATTTTCTCAAAATAAATCATTCTAATTTTCACGTTTCATTTTAGATGTTTCCCGAAAGTGGACGGATTATATAAAAGGTTAGAAAAAAGTATTCAACTGCTTTAAGAGAAACACAAGAAAGCTGTACCTTTGCCGTGAAAAGCGCTCAACTCCGATGTTGAATCTCTGGCGAAAGGGATTGACGCACTGAAGACAAAAATATAAGAATTGGAAAGTTCAAACGACGTTTTTTGTGAAGCGTTATATGGAATTTTCAAAAATTAAAATACGTCTCAAAAATACTGTAAGTCTGATGAAGAAACATTTTCTGAAAGTGGAAACGCTGCTTGAGGTTTCACAACTTTCATCTCTGATGTCGAATCGGTGGCGAATGAGATCGTCGTACTGAAGACATGAAAAAGGAAGCCTTGAGCAAAGCAAAAATCACCCTTTGCTAGGAAGTTATGTGCTGTTATCAATGTGATAATAAAACAAAAGAGCAAAATATAGAATTTTTATTGTAGCCCAGCTGCACATGCTTTTTTGATTAAACTTGTGAAATATTTCATTTTTAATGCAATTTTGATAAGGGCTTTCATTGTTGCACTAACATGGACTCTCATTTTGTGCGATTGTAAAAACTTTCCTTAAAAAACTGATGGCGGACAAAAATAAACGAAAATTGATGTCGAAAGATTGTTGTACAAACCGGTTTTTTGCACTCAGCAAATCAAAGTTGTCTCGGAAAGCATGCGAGATGACAAATAGGTTATATTTGGAACATTTTTGTTCAAATTGTCATTGCCAATTTATCATTACCAAAAATGAGCCACGTACCGGTACATGTAGTTCAAATTTTTGTTGCAACCGTGGCCTTGATCGTGGTTTTGCAGGTAAATTGCTTTGAGAGCGTCTATTGAACATTTCACTGAACTAAATTTATTCAGTAAAATGTTTAGTAGACGTTCTCATCATGGGATTCAAGAGATCGATGAGAAAATTCTTCAAACGATTTGTTCCTTTGAACACATTTTTAATTAACAAAAACTTGAAGCCAAACAATCAACGATTAAGCATTTGAAAAGACGTCTCTATTTTCAAAGTGCTCAGTAACATGTTCAAACAGGCTTGTCCACTCCAAGCGCGACAGGACGGATTGCCAGGCGAAAAGGCAGTAAAAACATCAGGCGAAGCGAGCAAGCAGCCTGCAGAGTCGGTCCATGAGGGCAGGGTGGTCAGATTCAAGCGCAGGGACAGAACATACCAGCAGCAATACCATCCGGACGCGATGTTCCGCCACTGTTGCAAAGAGCACGCGAAGCTGCCACGACGCATGCGCACATACTGCAACTACACCGGCGACGGCACTTACGAGACACGCATGAGCAAGCAGGCGGTGTGCATTCGTGAACTGTGCAGTTTCACTAAGTTCTTTAGGCGCATTCATGTTGCAGTATTAAGTGTCCGTGCAGCTACAGGTTTTAACATATCGCCCTTACTGTTCATATCGCCCTATTGCTTTTTTGAACCCACACCACAGAATGTATAAAAACATAAAGAAGGCTATTCCCACGCAGTTCCGGCTATTCCTAGCCTGTTCCAAAGCTACTTTTTCTAGGCCAGGCTATTGCCCAAGCTAATCATATTTTAGCCTGGGAATAGCTCAGCCCAGGAGTAGTCCACGCGAATTGTCCCGGCTCAGGAACAGCCTGGCCACATGGGATTTTGTATATTCACATGTTCCTGCCGTATTTGAAACGGTCTTAAATTAATAACACGGTCTTGTCTTAATTTGGAGCTACTGAAAATGTACCGTCGAGCGCTGTGGAAGCGTCACGTGCACAAATACTGGTGGTGTGCGCATCATGAACGCGATCACACAGAGCAGTGCCAAGCAAGGCACGTGTCCGAGCAGTGCCTGCCGTTCTGCAATCTACCCTCGGGAACACCGATACCCTGTGAGTCTCTGTTCTCAGATTTCCGTTTTCGAACAGCGAATAGTGATTGCCAGCGGAGTTTCTTGCGATAGTCGGCAAACGTTGAAACTTGGAAAGTTGGAAAAACTTGCACAAAAAACGCATAAACACTGAACTCTGAATTATTGGGAATCAGCTGATTGGTTGATTATTACGGTATACAAACCAAACTCTGCCGCCACAGCAATGCCTGCTCAGAACACATGCATCTCGTAACAACCAACCAATCAGCTGATTCCCTATAATTTAGAGGTCGACTGTATGTGCTTTCTCGTTCAGATTGCATGTACCTTGTTGAGAGCGCACATCATTGCTACATTGTATCTGCTGGTATTTCTGAGCAGCGCACAATATATTTTATTTTTTGGCTTGCCTACTCATGGTGTCTTACACTTCTCTGGTATTATGCCGTGCACTGCAGAATAAAACTGACTGACTGACTGACTGCACAAATCCCACAAGACATTCGTGATTTGTAACTAAAATTCCTGATATTGTGCAGCCGACCGCCAGCTGCAGCGCGAATGCGCCAACGAGGTTGAGGCGATTCGGCTCGCGATCATGGACGGAATCGTCGAGCACGGCGTCGACGTCGCACCGCCGCTCACGTCTGATGAAATACACGAGCCCGAGCAAAACGGCCACCATGGAATGGAAACTGAATACGAAAACGAACGGGAAAACGTTGACGACCACCAGCAACAGTTGCTGTTCTTTCGAAATGTTGACGGACGACCGAAAAAACCGCAGTCTGCTGAAAAGCTGAAACCACCGACCACCGACGATGCTCAACCGGATCGCGGTATTTTTGGAAACCCGTAACTCGCCTCTTTTATTGATTGCTTTCGGTGTTTTGTGAACAGTTTTGAAGTGAGTGTTTCGCAATTTTCATTCACCTTTCTACAAGTTTTTGAACTTTGTTTATATTTCGAGTAGACTGTAGTTCAATTCGGAAACAGTGGATTTTGTTACCCAATCATATTGACTTGATTGCATGGAATTATTTTTGACCAGACGTTTGTTGTTTGCCCCAAAAGTTTCTGTTCGTCTTCAGCGAGAGTGACCAGTCAATATTCTGATAGTACACCAACATTGTTTATTACCACTAAAAAATTCAAAACTGGCCAGAACTGAAAACGTGTTTGTAACATAAAAGGCAAGGTGTTGGACGGTTTTCGCCTCGGAAACGCGCGTTTTATGTTTGGTGATAAGAGCTTTTGTGTGTGTGGCATGGGGACTAGGGCGGGGAGATCGGAAACAAGCAACAGTTGTATTGCATAGACATCGTACAAACTTATTGTTGTTTATTATGTTGCGTGTATACGAAGAATGCAACAAACTAATATGAGAACTCAATAAACTGTAAAGTCCAGCGTGGTGCCGGACAAACATGTGAGATTATAACAACTATAGCACACCTTATTTTTGATTTTATAACTTGATGTGCAGCAGCACAACTACAGGAAGCTGCAAGAAGAGTGTGAAACACGTGCGTCATGAGCGCACGTAAAACAATGAAATGGAGCAAAAAAAGTGAAAGCAGCTGTTTTGATCAACCACAACTAAACACAATGATCGTGTGACTCGCAATACGACATTTTCGATTTCCGTCCTTTTTGTGCTGTTGCACTTACTTGGATCATTGGTAACATCTGTTTGCTGCGCCACGATTTTGTCGCGACAACGGTAAGAAACTAGTGTTTCAGTGCTTGTCAATTGAACAATCAATCAAAATCAATCAATCAATCAATGAATCAATCAATCAGTCAATCAATCAATCAATCAATCAATCAATCAATCAATCAATCAATCAATCAATCAATCAATCAATCAATCATTCAATCATTCAATCAATCAATCATTCAATCAATGAAACAAACATAACTCCAAATCTCACACCAACAGCGCGATGAACTTTGTGTCGCTGCCGCAAGTGCAGCTGACGATGCGAGATCAATTCAACCGACCGATTGCAGACAACGCACACGTGACCGTCGGCGACAGAATCGCCATCGAGTTGATGTTGCAGCAGCACGATCGTGAGTGTTGCTTTGTTGTGAAATCTTTTTTGTACCTTGTAACTATAAAAAAACAAGAAAAAATTATTTTTTAACCGACCACTAAACATCTTCCAGCGGTCTACGACGCGCTGCTGCCGCTGACGTGCGGCTTCACGGACGCACCGAACAGAGACATTCTGTTGGCATTCGTTGTCAACGGGTACAATGATTGGGCTGAATTCGATTGCAGAAAACGAAATTGTGACGGCGTGGGAGTTAGCGCCAAAAGTTGACAAAAAAACCCGCGTTCCATTTCAGCTGCCCAGTTCGTGATTTCGGTTCCTCACTGGTCAGTTCATTCCAACGATTCTCCGGTCGTCAATACGAGTTCACGGTGCGGGCGCTCACGTTCGGTGCACAGCCGCTGGCCGGCCAGACGCTGTCATTGTTCATTCAGTGCGATTTTCTCGTGTGCATGCAGTTCGACCAGTCCTGGTGTTACAAGGTCGCTATCAGAGCTAGACTACTTTTATTGTGTAGGATTGTGACTTTTTTCAAATTCCAGCTAATTCTTTTTTTTGAAACAATTATTTTTCTTTCTGAAAAATATTGGATTAGAAATCGATTAATTCTGATAATCGGTAATGTGCAAGTGCAATGTCGATGTTCATTTTATGAAGAAGCCTTACGCTTCCTAACAGGCCTGCTGGAACGCCGCGCCGCGTGTTCCGTCAGCGTTCCTCCACAGCAATCACTCAGTTCGATCACGTCGATCTCACCAGCCGGTCAACGGCCGCCAATCGCGCGCTCTCCGTCTGCACGCACCGGCGATCAACGCCAACAGCGGCACCGCGCCGAGCACAACACAGATCGTGCTGTACGTCACGTTGGCCGTGCTGGTGCTGCTGTTGGTGGTCGCCGTCGGCGTCATCTGCTGCTTGGTCTGCTTCGACGGGTTCTCTGGAATCGCCGATCGAGTCTGGCGCGTTCAGCCGGTTCGGCAGCGTCCGGCGCTAATCTACAACGCCGCGCCGCCGTCGACCGGAGTGCCGGCTGACGGACCAACGACGGTGGCGAGCGCGCGGACCACCAAACGACGTGGCGCGCAGAAGGACGCGCCGAAACGGTGGGTTTGCAGACGTGGGGATGCGCTTGATTTGGTGTTCACCCCAAGAGCGTGCGGTTAGGAAGGATTTTATCCAAGTTTGGTAGATCTGGAAGGCGAAGGATGCTTATGTCTGTGTGCCTCCATGTCCCTATTTGTTTACCTAGTTTATTTGCTAGTTCGTTCCAGTTCGACGTCGTTCCCCCACTCGACCAGCGACACCGACGATGTGAGCGAGTCGTCTGAGATGTCGATCGTGTCGCCGTTGCCGCCGGTCGCTGCAAACGAGGACAGGCACTGTGCCGTGGCAGCGCCCACCAGGCTCAAAGCGCATCATACGGTCAGCGACGCATTGAATTTATTTATTGTATTTCAAATCGAGAGGAATATTGGGAATTTTAATTTCGGATAATTGGGGCAAAAAGAAGATTTTGGATCCGCTGCATTTCGGTGCCTCATTTAGAAATCAAAATCACCGAAATCGAGATAGAGGTCAGATCAGTGATTCCGCTCCGCCCAGTATGGAGTGTGATTTAGGGGCCGTAGGTTCACAGGATGCTCGCTCGTTCATACACCCCGCCTGAATCCACCAGAACTTGATATCTTCGGGTTTCTGGAAAAGCCGATGGGGGCGGACAGCTAGAAATTCAGAAAAAAAACCTGAAGCGGACGGCAAAGCTGCTCCATGTTGTTTCAGCGTCGCCGAGTGCACGTCCACCGCGACCGTCGCTATCACTCAGCGCCTGGTCGGTCGTCACGCACCAGCTCGCGCGGCGGTGGCGCCGGCCCCCAAGTTCAGTACACAAACGGCGCGTTCACGTTCGACCCGGACGACGACGTCGGTGCGTACGCGGCCTCGACGCGCCTGCCGTCGGCGATGCGCAAGCGCTACTCGGCCATGGGCGGAGCGTCCGTGTTTGTGCTGGATGTGCCCAACTCGTGGCTGTCACCACCAGCGCAGCAACACCAGCAGCGGCCACTGTCCGCCAACCAGTCATCGTGTATCGATCATCATCCGAGACACAGGGACGCCAGAACGAACAGCTGTCATCTGGTGATCGCCGACTATGACGTGCCGAGCAACAACAGCGCCACAATGCGTCCGGCCAGCTCGCACGTGTTGATACCGCGCGCGAAGTGCGTCAGTCGTGCGAGCGAGTGCAAGCACACGCCCGTGGCGACGTCCGTACGGGACATGCGGCTTGTTGGACGCTACTGACCGCTGCCGGTGGATGGCGGCTTTTTTCACAAAACTGAGTACTGTCATAGTCTGGCTCGTTTATTTATTTATTTATTAAACTTTTTCACATGTACTACGTATCACTGCCACGTTGGATCACATATTATTGCACACTGTGTTCAAGGTTTAGCCGCTTTCAGGGTCTCAGCAGTGACGAAAAAGTTTCTTTGTTGATTCACTGATCGTTTTATTATTGTGTTAGTTTTTTCCTAACGAAATTACAGAACAATATAAGCTACGTTAAGCAGCAGCTAACAATGTCGTAGTATCTCAAAAAATCGGTTGAATATAAAATCAACTGATGACGTACAGCTCGATCAATAAAGAACAGACAGCGATCGTGCAGCCGAACAACAGAAGCAGAAAACAGCCAATCAACTGGTCAAAGTGCAAATGCGGATCAGCGGCGAGCAGATGGTCGTTTTGTTTGCCGTCACAGTTGGTCACGTTGCCGTGCTGGTAGCGGTGCACGCGCATACGTGGCTGCTCTTGGTAGCGCGCGAAGATCTTCTCTGAAAACGATTAGTTCCACCTACAGTAGAACTCTAAAGTATAGGGAATCAGCTGATTGGTTGGAATTTCTGCATCCTTGAAATTTTTCAAAAAAACGGCCGAAAAAGACGAAATTCAGATTTACAACACACACCACTAACATACCCTGATGAATCAGAAGCCAACGTTCACAAGTTGTAAAATAAACCAAACAAAAGTTTTCATGGTGACACTGACAAAATAAACCGAAGCATGACATGAACGCACCGAATCGCGGCTGCTGCCACGCGATCTCCCAGTTGATGCGTTCGAACAGTGCGTTGTTTACGTGCACGCCGAACGCCAGCGAGAGGCTCGCCGTTGATGTTTCATACGCAAACTCGGTCAACTCCAGTGCTCTGCCCGATATAGCACAAGTTTTCAACCAGCAAAACATTTTTAACACAGAATGTTGATTTGACAAAATCCCACTCTGAAGATAGTGCACAGTCAGCCGCAACTGTTTAGCGGCATTCATGAAGCAGTATTTAGTGACAGCTACGCGGTCACTAAACAATGCTTCATGAATGTCCCTTTTGCCTGTGTGTGCTTGTTTGTGCAACAACAAAGTGTGCGGTCATCAGCCCAGCACTTCACCTGATGTCACACTCGACTGCCGCGTAGTACTGCGCGGGTGGCATGTCAGTCAAATGCACGAACTGCGCGTGCTTCACCAGCGAGATCACGTTGGTACCAACGTTGACGATCAGTGATGGGTGCGCTTGCAGTGCTTCGTAAAATCTACAGAAGAATTTTGTCGTGAAAAAAAATTGTTTCAAATCATGACTGATGTTGTCAACTTCAAGCCTTGTTTCCACTACCCATTCTGATTATTACACTAAAAATAATAAAAGGCTAAAGCAAAGCAGTTCCCTGGGGCTAAGGGTATTTCCAGGCTCGGCAAGTTTCAGGCAATTTTTCAAGTTTGCACGCGGCAGTGCAAGCAAACTAGAAACAATTGCCAGCATAAGCTACAGTCTGTGGTCTACAACTATTGACTGATTGGTGATCACGTGATGCATGCATTCTGTGCAAACCAAACTCCGCCTCCACAGTAATGCTCCGCACAGAATTTTTCGCAATTAATCGAATGTAGAATTTGGAGGTCGGATATAGATTTTCTGTGCCAAAGCGCCAATCGCGCCCAGCCTGTGCATGTTCGGCGCATGGTCGAGCGTGGCCCGACTGAGTGACTGCATAATGAGCCCGTAGGCGTGGTAGACCGCTCGGAGACGGTTGCCTTCGAGCGCATCGATCAGCGAGTCAAGGTCTCGCACGGTGTAGCGTGTGCCGCGGTCGACTAGCAGTGCCGTCAGAAGACTCGCTCTAAAAAAACAACGACAGACAACCTGAAAATTAGGCCAGAACAACTTTAGTGCCGCCCGAAACGAAAAAAGAACACACTGTGTCTTCGTTTCAGATCCTAATGATAGTGTGTTTTTTTCTATTGACAAAAAGTTCGATGCATTTCATTTTAATGCTCAGTTTCAAACCTGTCCCACAGTGCTCTGCGTCGTCCGATATTGTTTTATCGTCTTTTTTCAGACGATGATCAACAAACCACCGTAAAACTCCAGTTTTTACGTCTCACGTGCACGTCGGGAACGTACCGATAAAGCCCGAGGAAGAACACGGCAATGAAGGCGGCGATAATGATGGCACTTTTGTGCGCGGCCTGCTTTGGGAACCGGCGAACGAGACGACGGTTGAGGTGGAGCACAAGGCGAGCCAACAGGAACAGCGCCAGCAAGTGCAGCCAGACTGCCTGCGACCGAAACAGTACATCTGTAGGGCGAGCTCATGCATTCTAAAAATGACCAGTATGGGTTGGATTCGTGTGGATGGAGACTTCATTTGTAGAAAACCGCATTCGAAAACTGCGGAAAACGTTCAAGCTACCTGCATACACGATCCACACGATGTTTTAAGCCATCCGACTTCTTATTTTGACTTTGTCTCGGCTGATTTAGTTAATCAGTTTTACCAGTCAACTTTTACTGTTTGTTAACTTGAAAAGTAAAGCTAGAAAAAACCATATCACCGGCGAGAACACATTCAAGAGCGTGGTGATCTTGTGCAGATTGTCGCTGCTGCTTTCAGTCTCTCTCGCCGACAGCAACGCGACGATCGTCAGCGAATTCGAGTGCACCGGCGTTGTGTATTTTATTGCGGAATGCTCCTCGATTTCGGATGGACTCAGCAAATTTACGAGACCGTCGATGGTGCCGTTCGCAAGCATCTTCGCTCAAGAATTCAAGCAGTCAGCGTTACCGAGGGTTGTTTGTTTTGAAAAACTACGTGAACGTCGGGCCCGCAGTGATTAGAATAGAAAACATGGAAACAATTGTAAAACCAGAATTCAAGAATTGCACAATGGTGCAGAACACCAATTGCACTCTTACTCCAGAATTTAGCAATTTGAAAACCATATGATTTTTCTGACTAAAACCGTATTTTTGCTGCGATCCAAAAAACGTCTTGGCTTTACAACCTTGATTGCGGTTCACACCCATCGTTACACAACCAATCGGCCAGTTGTAAATGTACGCAAGGTGTATGGGGATTTGCTTGAACTCTCGGCCCCCTGTTTCGCCGTCTCCATCGGATTATTGCTGTCGATCAGTAACACATCAAAGTGAAAGTTCTCCGCCGCAAAGATCGTGCCCGTCACCGTGGGACTGATGCCCGGGTACGGACATTTCGCACTTCGTTGCTGTTGGTCAGTGAAGTATTGTTTTTGGGCTAAATGCGTTGGACGGAAACATGGGAACGTCCATGGGGGCTCCTCGTAGTAAAAGCCCATCGTGAAGCTTGTCGGCGATGATTCGACGGTCATTTTTCAGGCAATCAGCCACTGAAAAAATACATGAAAAGGAATTCGACCAAAATCTGAGTTTCCCGAAAAAAAGCGATGACAGTGATTGGTTTTGGCGTGCTTTAACGTCTCTCCAGTTGAAAAATTGCCGCGATCTGAAAGAAGGCCAATGCGATTTTTTTGGCGTAAATAAAAATTCTTATCAGCACGCTGATTGATAACCGACAAACAAGTTGTTGCTTTTGATTTGGGCTTACTAATTTGCTGCTGCTAGCTAATCAGCTTACCAAATTCAAATACTTTGCAGTTTGACTGTACAAATCTTGAATTTGTTGCATTGTTTGCATTACCATCAAAATCGATGCAGTTATTTTAGGGGCTGGACAAAATAGAGAATTACGAAACGCGTAAAAACGAAACAGCTGCTTTTTGAAGTGCTTTGCAAAATATTCTCGAAGGGAACAAATGACAATTTTTCTCAATTTACGTATTTGCTTTTATTAATTGGCTTCTGTTCTGCCGGCAAAATGCCATGCGACGTTTTTCCCGATGCAATTTTTAAAGTCGAACATTTTTGCCATGCTGCCAGCGGCCTACTTAAGCCTCGTGCTTGGGCTTTGTGACGGTGGCCTCTGTGCGTGCTGAGAGTGTGCGGTTTGACTGCGTATAACAGGGTGCGTGCGTGCAGACGCTAAGCTACTCTTTTCTGAGTAATAATTGTGGTCTTGTTTGATTGGTTAACGCTTCTGCGTTCTCGATGCTGTTTTGTTGTGATTTGAGTTTTGTTGTTTTGTTGTTTTATTGAGGCTGTTCTGGACGTGCGTTCAGCCGAACCGACACTTCATTGACCGGCACCGTCTTGTCGTGACAGTGGCAGTCACGAAGTGAAGGGGAGATACTGTAATGGCATGTTTAAGCAGCCGCCTTTTTGTGTACCTTTTGTGTATGCAGGTTATTGGATTACGGTATTTGTCGTGTTATAAGGGCTGGGAGCGTGTTTTATTTGCCCAGTCCTAACCCAGTCCACCGATTTTATTATTTGTTCGTTTCGTTTTATCCAGGTCCCGTTTTGTTAACCACTTCATTGTTTCGTACTAAAAAGTGAACTGACCGGATTAACGAAGTAAAAGAGAAAAAGAGGACTATGCCGTTTTATCGACGAGTTGAATAACAACAAAAGAAATTGATATTTAATTGTGAGACATACACACACGCACACATCCTTTGTCACGCACACGTCTTCAAACACAACCGCTCGGATTGTTTCGGCAGTCTAGAGTGACCATTACATCTAAGGAGGTCCATTTCACAAGAATATAGAACACATACAGCATGTGCCCTCATAAAAAGTTGGGGATTTCTCCCAAAAGTATTTTTTAATTAAATTTTAAAAAAATTGAATTTTGTTTAACAACCCTAGTGGTGTAGCACTATTGGATTGCTAAGTTTTATAAAACTGGCCCCAGAGATGACTCATGAGCTACAAAACACCATACCACGCATACCATTTTTATATCTTTGATTTTGTCGCGGATTTCCAAGCGGATAATCCGCGATAGTTTCCGCGCACCCTGTAGTGTTTTTCACATTGCGCGAATAACGTGATATTATGTTCTGTCTGTCAAATCAGTGCACCGCGCAGAGCTCACGAAGCTTTTAGCTGTATGCAAATTCAGTGTTCTGATTCATGCCTACAAACCGGTTGTTGTAATAAAACGCCAATAGCAGCAAAGTTACGAACATATAACCATGAAGAAAAAGAAGAAGCGCAAAAGAAATTTTCTGTCTAAACATCTGGCATCCCCTGCGGGAGTTTTGACGAATGCGAAATCAGTCAAATTGGCTTACACTATGCGCTTGATACAACGTGTAACTATTACAACGTGTGCACTGTCTGTGCTAGTTTACACTGTGGTATTATCTTTCATTTTGGTCCCGGTTCTCTATGCCTTTGCACACAGGGATAGGAAAAACGTTTCAAGAATCCGCGGGAATTCAAAATTGGGTTACGGTAGCTGACGAAAGACGTCGGATGACGTCATGCGTCTGGTTTGGTGTCCGGCTTTTCCCCAACGCGTGAAACTTTTGTGCACGCGGTCTTCCTGTAACGATATAGCTTAAAGCTTCATGTAACATTGTGCTGTTTGGGTGTCTGTTGGTTGGTAGCATGCGTGGATAGTGGATCAATGCATCACGTATCTGCTTGTTCCACAGTTTTTGTATTAGTGTTCACTTTTGCTGCAGTATCACTTGGTGCAAGTCGTGGAATCGTGTTTTTGATGTTGAGCAAAAAACCGTGCTTCTGGAACGTAAAAGAAAGATCGTGAAATAAAGCTGCAACCGTAATAATTCTAATCAGATTTTTAGTTTTCGGTCAGTGTAACCAATCACACGCACCGTCAGCAAAACGCTTGCATGAAAACCAAGAAATGAAAACTGTCCAAAGCAGTCGAGCGTTTTTACCATTACAGAACGACTGAGAGTCTGTCAATTGTTGACCTGAACTAAATAAAGTGTTTCAATTTGATTTGAAAAATCATTGATTGCCGTGTTATCAGCCACAAGGATTTTTTATTACCCTGTTTGAGGGTCGTTAAGGCAGTCTATATTTTTTTTAAACCCACACGCATACTTATTGTGCAATCTTCAACCCACATCCAAAACGTTCGATTGCGTCACCGATAACTCTGCAGGTTTTTGTCACATACCACTAAGATAGTAGCTGCATGTGTCCGTGTCACTTTTTTCCCATTTGAATTGGCCATCATTACAAAAATTCAGCGCAAACAACTTGTTCGATTGTGTTTTTCGTTGTTCCGGCAACCAATCACTCTGAGAATATACTCACAAAAAACAACAAACGTTTGTCCCGCCCCCCAAAGGCAAGGGGCAGAAAGTATCAGATAGTAAAACCATAGCCTTCGTTTATTTTTGGTGTTTTTGTACAAGTCTGCATTTTTTGCACTTGTTGGTACTTCATAGTGTAGATGATCCGTTGTCCTCAGGTAAAGTATGATCTTTTTGATTTTGACAATACAACTGAATTGCGTGGGAATTAGAAGGTACACATTGTATAAACCCGTGCGCAGGTTTTGATATAGTTGACAAGTTTGTTTCGTCCAGAAAAAAAGAACAACCCGAATTAGCAATACAGTGACCATGATTTTATTGGTGCTTATCGTTGGTGGCTATTTTGCGTTCCTTCTGTATCAATTCTTTCAACAGCGATTACGCTACCCAAACGGCCCTCAGCCGTTGCCGTTCGTTGGCAACGTGCATTTCATGGTTCAAAAGAAGGTTGGAAAAAAACTTTACATTGCTTTCAAAACGTTGAATTCGTTTTCACGTCAAAATGTCCGAACTTGTGTCCCGTGACATGTCCGGCGTCGTGTCCTTTTCCGCGGGATGCCCCGAAAATAAAATTTACCCATTTATTTTTATTTATTTTCCGTGACAGGACGCGACGCGGGACATGGACACGGTCTGGGATACGCGGCGGGACACGCCATCGGACAACAGTTCGGACATTTTTAGCGTGATTGGTGTGCGAAAGCATGGTGAATCGCAAATTGCCGTTTGTTTCAAGGATATGATCTCGATCTTGGGTGAACTTGGCCGACGGTACAATGGAATGTTCACACTTTGGCTGCCCTCGCCAACTGTATTCATCACCGATTACGATCTGATACGAGAGGCGCTTGTTTCAAATTGTTGGTCACTATTGTGTACATGGAGTTTCAGTTTCGTGATGCATCGTAATTCGGAAAGAAGAAATAAGATATAATTTCAAATTTCAGTTTCCGCAAAAAAAATAAAATTCTATTCCTATTCTATTTCTACCCCAATCCTACCTATTCCAATCCCATTCCAATCCTATTCCTATCCAAATCCAATTGTTGTCAATTTACTGGTTGCATGACATGCTGAATGCAGCAAAATAAATAAAAAATAGGATTAGGATAGGAATAGGAATAGATTAGGATTAGGGCTGGAAAGGATTATGATGGGAATAGGCTAGAATTAGGATTGGGATAGGATTGGTATAGGATTACGATTTCAAATCGGATTAAAATGAGATTAGGAATCCGAATGGCGCAGGAATGGGATAGGAATTGGATTTTCTTATTTTGAGTAAATGCATATCAGAAAAACCTGTAAAAAAGATAACATAATTTTTACCTGGTTTTCCGCGAAAGGTTTCAAACCTACAGTATGGCCGAATAAATGAGGCAGTCCATCAAGGCGGGATCAGCCGCAGACTAGGAGTTGTCTTTTTCAAAAAAGCCAACTTAATTCCCAATCATGTGTGCAAGGGATAAAGAATGAACAGAATAGCGTGGATGATCCATTAGTTTAAAAACACGCGTCAAATTTGGCACACAATTCAGTTTCTGAACGTCGATTTTCTTTCATTCAAAATTCGCGCGCTCCTTGCACCCTGAAAAAAGCTGCCATGTTTAACCGGCCATACCGTATGAAAAGCGACTGTTTGCGGTTTTTCGCTAAGTTGTAAATTTGCCACGGTGTTCCTGCATTGATTGCTCCGGAGGACAATATTGAGAACTTGCAAATCTGAATTTTCAACACTGTCGAAGGCTCTAAAAATTTAAAACTCTGTTTAAACACTGTGGCAGCTGTCATATTTGGTGATCGACCGCCTCATTTCATGGTGGAGTATCGTAATGGCGGCTGCTACGGCATCGTCATCACCAACGGACGATTCTGGCGTCAACAGCGGCAGTTCGCGTTGCGCACAATGACACAAATCGCAAATACAGGCAGGTTTCATGTGTCAAACTTTGATAGTCATGCGTGTGCACTGGAAAAATCTGTTGTACCGTATTTCCCCCATTAAACCCCCCCCCCACCATTAATCCCCCCACCAATAAACCCCCACCTTCCGACCAGTTTCCGAATAACCCCCCCCCCACAAATAATCCCCCATGGGGGTTAATTGGAAACCTGTTTGAAACACATACCCAGCGAATTCAGTGGCTGAATGCAGTGACATTGGTGAAATTGTGCTACCAAAGGCCCCAAAAGGATGAGTTAATGGTAATTTCATTACAAAAGGCTGTTACAAACAGAAATCTCTGTGAAAAGTAGAAGTTTCTGCGACTTTCTTGCCTGCCATGCAAGGTATTTTTGCCATTTTTTAACAAACCCCCACCCCTAGAATTTTTTGTAAATAACCCCCCCCCCACCAACAATCCCCCCCCGCCAATAAACCCCCACCCCTAAAAGTCGCTGACGTATTAATCCCCCATGGGGGTTTATTGGGGGTAATACGGTACCAGGCATTTCGTCCATCAAGCATTTTTCAAGCATTATCATTCCGACTAATTGCGACAGCGTTCAAAATTTTCGGAAAATGTTTCGAAAATCTAAGACAGACGCTGAAACATTTATGATCGTGGGGCATCGATTTGCAACGAAGAAGCTTGGAAGTTTTTTCGTGCTTACATTCATTCTTTGTATTTGTGTGTTAAAATGACAACATTCAAAACAATCGGAACCGAAATTCGAAATGATTACAATTTCATTTCTTTAAAAAAACACCAAAAAAACCGAACAAAACAAACTGAATATATCTTTATCCAATGAAGAAAATAGAGTTTCTTTTTTCAGGCCGTTTATTTGAGAGAGCGATTCACAGCGAAACAGAACGTCTGTGCATTTATCTTGACGAACAGATTCAATTATCGGCATCCGGAAACGAGTTTCAATGGCAGCCAGGCGATTCGTTGATGAGCTGCCTTGGATCAATAGTTGGACAACTAATGTTCAAACACTGGTTTGTAAATGGAATAAACTTAATCAGTTTTTCATTATTCTTTTTTCATGTTGCCGATGTAAATTCGCATGACCGAGCCAGTCAACATGCTGAATTATGTATATTTTTCAATGCGATTATACTGTTTTTAAAATGGTGCATTCATACTTTACAGTTTCGAGTTGCCATACGACCGCAAGTTGCACGTACTCATGGAGTTTGCCGATTTATTTTCTAAAACGCAAATTCATCCGATGTCAAAGCTGATCAACCAGTATCCGTGGCTGCGTCATTTACCGCCGTTTCAGAACTTTTGGCGTGAGCTCTTTCAGTTGCTGCCCGAAGTTTTCGAGTTTTTCCAGTTGAAAATCAGCGAACATCGAGAGGAGCTTTCGAAAGCAGCCGCCGAAAACAGGGACGTGATGCCGGACAACTTTGCGGCCGCTTATTTGCACGTAACTGGAAATAATATGTTTAACTTTGTTCTTTTTTCTGATATTTTCCTACGGAATATGCATTTGGTTTCACCGCTGTTGTTGCTTGTAATACCGTGTAATACTCGTTTCGCTCACTCTCGCTTGTTTTTAGGAGATGAACAAACGAATTGCCAGCGGTGAACCGCTCGATAGTTTCAGGTGTGGCCTCTACAAATTAAATTATTCAAAATTGGATAGTCAGATTTTCCTCTTTGAAATTTTTTTGTCCAGCGAACACCAACTTACGATCTGCTTGAATGAGATCTGGAACGCGGGTGTCGAGACGTCGACAATTATGCTCCGGTGGGCTGTCTACTACATGGCCATCTGGCATCAAGTGAATTTTTAGTCGTTGCTTTTTTTCAATGAAATCTTGAGAAGCTTTTTCAATGTTATCTTAAAAATGTTCTCTGGTTTTGTTCAGTGAAATTTTTTCTAATATTGCATTTTTGGCAAAGTTCCATTTCTTTTAAGGTTGTGTTTTGTTTCTGTTGCATGAAAGAAACAACCTCAACCTAGAGATGTCAAAAAAAAATTTCTATTTTTTTTCTTTAAAAAAATTTTTTTTTAAATTTTTTTTTTATTAAAGTTGGTGAGAATTTTTCAGGGAGTCCGAATATCACCATCTGAGGAGCCACCGACTTACCATATGACCCCCACTCATATGGGAGGAGGGTGAAAATTTCAGACTTGGTTTCGGCGACCCCATTTTCCCACCGACGACATCACGTCTCGTGTTTTGCCTCTCAATTCACCTCAAATAACACGGAAACAAGTTCAACAACAAACCGGTGTGATCATGCTGACGACACGAGGCGAAACAGCAACGAGCAACAAACGAAGTACCGCTTGCAGTGGCAGACAGTGCAGTTTCGACCTTTCGAGATCCTGAAAAACGATGCATAAATGTGAGTTCTCTGCTTCTATCTCACCTTAGCGGCATCGGAATTTGTTGAACTAGCCTTTGCGACGCTGAAGTACTTCAATGCGCGAGTCGATCATCACTCACCAAGGCTGAAGGGGTACAATTCCGGCCCGCTAATTCCGGCCTGAAGAATTCCGGCCCGCTCATTCCGGCCCGAAGAATTCCGGCCCGAAGAATTCCGGCCCGGAGAATTCCGGCCCGGAGAATTTTCGCCAGCACGAACAATATTAAACCACGCGAAGTGATTTTGGTAATGAAATAATAAAATAAAAATATCGATGTTCACATGTTACAGTGTATTTTCAATGATGTTCGTTCTGTTTGCTTTTTTGGAAAGTGAAACCTTTTGGAAAAAAAGAAACTACAAATAAATTTTTAAATTTTTTTATCATGAACAGGATTTGTGACCCTTTTACCTTATCAAAAAGGCTTGGCTTAGGATTAGGAACCTACAACAAGTCACTGCAAGCAAGTTCTAAACAAAAATAAAAAAATCACTTGAGAATTTTACCAAAAATCACTTCGTGTGGTTTAATATTGTTCTTGCTGGCGAAAATTCTCCGGGCCGGAATTCTCCGGGCCGGAATTCTTCGGGCCGGAATTCTTCGGGCCGGAATGAGCGGGCCGGAATTCTACGGGCCGGAATTTCGCGGGCCGGAATAGTACACGAGCCAAAACAGTCGATAAATCGATCCAGAATACCACCTGCAGCGTTGAAGACTAAGTGACAAGGTAAAGTCAAAGAAAATTTTTGTTGAACTTTCGAAAAATTATGCCAAAAACGGCATTTTCAGGGCACATTAAAGAAAAAATTTCAAAAATTTTTAATAAAAAAAATTTAAAAAAATGCTCATTTTTTTACTTTAAAAAAAATAATAAAAATTTTTTTGACCGTTACATCTCTACCTCAACCCCAAACAAGTGCAACGTTACAACAAAAACTAATAAACAAGGAGAGCGGAGTAAAAATTGCAAGAGATGAATTGCAACATTGCAACAGTATTTTTCCCAGTGAGGCGCACTTTCACACAATATTGTATCTAACGGAAAAGTTTTAAAGTGATTTTTTATTGGGATCTGTGCTGTGTGTTTGTTCTTAACTGCACACAACAGTTTCTCAACTCACAGTCTTCAGACAAATTTCTAATGCCCTTCCTCCAGCGGATCAGCCAATCAACATTTGTATACCCAATGATAGCATCAAAATCCTGCTCAGGCGCAAGATCGATTAGCTGAAGAACTGCATCGTGTACTCGGCAACGACTCTCCAATCAGCACAGACGATCGTAGCCAGCTGCCGTTTGCTAACGCTTGTGTCTACGAACTGCTTCGAACGTCCAACATCGTACCGTTCAACCTGCCTCGACAGACCACCGCCGACGTCAAAATCGGAGGTCAAATGATTCGGAAAGGTGAGCTCACTTTTATCAATTAGAAAATCTGTAAAACCACATTCACACTTTTTCGATCTTGTTTTTATGCAACTCAACTATGTGTTTTTTCTCTGTGGTGGCTTGGCTTACACCAAAGATTGCATCTTGCGTTCCATATCTTTAGGCACAACCGTGGTGGCGCAAATCTACTCCGTGATGTACGATGAGCAACACTTTCCGCAGCCGCACGAATTTCGCCCCGAGCGTTTCCTCGATGAAACTGGTTCGTCCGTCACAATCTTCTTTTTAAATAAAATTTGAATCGAATGTTGTATTGAATTGTAAAATAATGGAATAGCAAGCATGAGAATTCGCATTCAAAAAGTGTCCATCAGAACGAGTGTGAGAAAACACAGGAAACCAACTGAACGAAGGTCTCGTTGGTCGTGTTCTCGCGTTCAGCCGTGGCCAGCGACAGTGCCCCGGCGAGTCGGTCGCTCGAAAGCAGTTGTTCATCGTACTTTGCACGTTGGTGCGCCGTTATCGATTCCGACTCTCCGATGTTGATCAGCTGAAAAGCAAGGAGGAGCTGCTGAGCTACAGCGTCGACTTGTTCACGCGACGGCCGTTGAACTACGCTGTTGTGGTGTCAAAACGGTGAAATGGGTGAATGTCAGAAACGGGTGCATTTCCTCGCTGAACATTGGTTCTTAACCAAAGATACTGAGCAATAAGATATTGAGCTGGTATTTGTTGTTGTTTGTGATATTTTGTGTGAGCGCACTGTTGGTGTTGTTGAATTGCATTTTCTATCAGATAATGATGATGACACTTGATGATGACAAATCTTATTATTAATCTTTCCGGAAACCCTGAGGTACCAAACTCCGGTGGAAAAGGGCAATTCTGCCTCGAGCCCAATTTACCCTCGGCTACGGTTGCCCCGCCCTTCCCTCTCGTCACCTCCACCGAAAAAAGCTTCACTTCCACACATTGTCAACTTTTCACGAACAAAATAAAGGATACGGCGAGGCTATTCTCGGGCTGCTTTGCCCTAATTTTAGCCCATGCCCTGTGTAAAATCCAGTTTAGAGAATTTTGCTGTTCAACGCTGAATCACTAACATCATGTTACGTTACTTTCAAATTCATAAAGCGCTAAAAATTGTTACTTTTAACACCTTGTTACTTCTGACGTCACACAGTACATGATATAATAGGGATAATAATAGTTTGATACAATGGTTTTTTATGGTACTGGTACATTGGTACTAGCATTTTATACCCGTGCCTACGGCTCGGATTAAAAAATGAAATTTTAATTTTTTTGAGTTGTTTCCAATTTCAGTTTCCAATTTTGTAGATTTCAATAGCAATCATCATTGATGTTCAAAGCTAGCTGTACCAGTCGATGACTATTTATTTATTTTGACTTTCTGAAAATCGCAGCAATTTTTTTTTGTTATTATCGTTTCAAGAAAACCCGAGGCACAAAAGTTTCACGCCCTAAGGAAAACCCCACAACCGAGCCAAACCCGTAAAACGTCAGCAGACGGCGAAGTGTCCACCGTAACCGTAAGTTTGAATTCAGTGAAACATTTTCCTATCCCCGTGTGCAAACGCATTGAGTCTCGGATCCAAAATAAAAGATAATATAAAAACAATATTTACCAACTTTTTTTTGTCAAGAAAACAAATTATTTAGACGGGAATAACAGTTGACTTTCCTGATCAAAGAATGCTTTTTTATATTTTGAAACGGAATGCAGTTGATTGTTGCTAAAAAAACACATTATTGTTTTTTGATATTTTGAACGGTAATGACAATGGAATGCAGCAAACCTAAAAAGATTGATTTTTGATTTTTTTGAACGGGAATCACAGTTAATTATCGCTGATCAAAAAAAAATATTTTTAATACTTTGAACGAGAATGACAGTGACCTAAACAGCTGACCTAAACAAAGATTGATTTTTTGATATTTTGAACGAGAATAGCAGTCGAGCATTTTTTTAATTGTAAACGGAAATGCAGTTGCTTGTGTTGCTGATCAAAGAACATTATGCTCAACTGCAAAAAAGGTTATTATTAAAATGACTGAAGAACTAAAAAGAATTTGTACAGTGGCGACCAAAACTTTGGAAAACCCTGCGTCCGCTTCATATCGCACGTGTTGGATGGGCAATTTTTGCGTTATTATTATGCACATAAACAAATGTTTTCGATTTTTTTGCAGCATAGCAATACACAGTGCCCACCGCAGCACATAAAAATAAAAATAACGCCGTGATATGTTTTTATACACACCACAGTACGCATTGCTTTGAATGGCATGCGAAACATCAACGGCAGGTGTGAACATTATGATAACGTATGTTCACCTCTTTCGTCACAAAAATTCACACACCACTAAAGTTGATACAGTAAACAGTTTACAAAAAACAGCCACCGGACTACAATTCAGTCACTTTCATTCCATTTCAGAAGCGATCAGTACGCTTATTTTGCAAAATTTGCAAAAGTTAAAAACACTGTTTTTTATCCGGGCCGTAAGCACGGGTCAACTGCTAGTTTTAGTATAATAGATAGTTACATAGATATAATGGGATCATAATAGATTGCATGATAAGGAATCAGTTTATAAGCGTTGGCTTAACCACCCTTCTCACTTCACTTTTCTTTTCTTATTCGGGTGAAATTGTTCGTTTATTCAAGTAGTAAAAAAATAAAACGTTCAGTAAAATAATACAAGGCACGAGGCAAAAATATCAAAGCCATAGCCTTTATTTTTTGTGTGTTTTTGTACAAGTCTTCTTTTCAACAGTTTCTTGCAAAATAAGGTGATACTGGCTGTTATTTTTTGCACTTGTTATATACTTCATAGTGTAGATAATCCGTTGTCCTAAGTAAAGCATGATCTTTTTGATTTTGACAATACAACTGAAGTGCGTGGTAATTAGAAGGAACATAATGTATAAACCCGTGCGCAGGTTTTGTTGATTGACAAGGTTGTTTCTTCCAGAAAAACAACCCGAAATACTAGTATTACATTGTACTTGCGAAGTATGGTGACCATGGTTTTATTGGTGCTTATCGTTGCTGGCTATTTAGCGTTCCTTCTGTATCAATTTTTTGAACAGCGATTACGCTACCCAAACGGCCCTCAGCCGTTGCCGTTCGTTGGCAACGTGCATTTCATGGTCCAAAAGAAGGTTGGAAAAAACTCTACATCGCTTTTACGCTAAAAAAATATCCGAACTGGTGTTCAATGACGTGTCCCGCGATGTCCCGAAAATAAATTTACCCGAAAATAACATTTTCCCATTTATTTTTTGTATTTTCCGTGACACGACACGACGCGGGACATGGACACGGTCTTCGATACGCGACGGGACACGCCATCGGATACGAGTTCGAACATTTTTAGCGTGATTAGTGTGCGAAAGCATGGTGAATCGCAAATTTCTTTTTGTTTGGAGGATATGATCTCGATCTTGGGTGAACTTGGCCGACGGTACAATGGAATGTTCACACTTTGGCTGCCCTCGCCAACTGTATTCATCACCGATTACGATCTGATACGAGAGGCGCTTGTTTCAAATTGTTGGTCACTATTGTGTAAATGGAGTTTCAGTTTTGCCAATCCGGATTCCGATTCCAATCCTATTCCTATCAAAATCCATTTTTTGTCGATTTTACGGCTGCATGACATGCTGAATGCAGCAGAATCAACAAAAAATAGGATTAGGATAGGAATAGGATTGGAATAGGATTAGGATAGGAATAGGGTGAAAATAGGATCAGGGCAGGAATAAGATTAGAATAGAATTAGGATTGGGAAGGATTGAGATATGATTAGGATTTTCTTTTTCTGGATGAATGCATAACGTGAAAAAAAGTGTGAAAAAAGTCATAATGTAATTTTTACCTGCTTTTACGCAAAAAAAAATTAAACCTGCGGAAACCGATTGTTTGCGGTTTCTTGCCAAGTTGCAAATTTGCCACGGTGCTCTTGCATTGACTGCTCCGGAGGACAATATTGAGAACCTGCAAATCTAAATTTTCAACACTGTGGAGGACTTTAAATTTAAAACCCTGTTTTTAAAAACAATGCTGCAGCCGTCGTATTTGGTGATCGACCGCCTCATTTTATGGTTGAGTATCGTAATGGCGGCTGTTACGGCGTCGTCGTCACCAACGGACGATTCTGGCGTCAACAGCGGCAGTTCGCGTTGCGCACAATGACACAAATCACAAAAACAGGCAGGTGTCATGTGTGAAAATTTGATAGTTATGCTTGTGCACTGGAAAAATCTATTCTACCAAACATTTTGTCTAACTGTTGCGTTTTCCAAGTATGATTGCGACAGCATTCAAAATTTTCCAAAACCATTCCAAATCTAAGACGATCGAAGCTGAATCATTTATAAGCATTCCGAAAATCTAAGAAAGAAGCTGAATCATTTGTACGCATCGACTTGCAAACGAAAACTCGAAGTTGTTTTCTTGCTTACATTCATTCTTTGTGTTTGTGTGTTGTTCAAAAAAATCAACATGTGAATGTGGATTCGAAACAAGCAAAAGAAAAATTTGAAATGTTTACAATTTCATTTCCTCAAAAAACACCACCGAACAAAACGTACTAAAAACATATATTTATCTAATGAAGAAAATAGAGTTTCTTTCTTCAGGCCGCTTGTTTGAGAGAGCGATTCATAGTGAAACAGAACGTCTGTGCGTTTATCTTGACGGACAGATTCAATTATCGGCATCCGGAAACGAGTTTCAATGGCAGCCAGGCGATTCGTTGATGAGCTGCCTTGGATCAATAGTTGGACAATTAATGTGCAAACACAGGTTGCTTACTGGAATAAACTTAATCAGTTTTTCATTATTCTTTTAAGTTGCCGATGTCAATCCGCGTGACCCAGCCAGTCATTTGTTTTGTATGTTTTTCAATGCGATTAGACAAGCTGTTTTTAAAATGGTTTCATGGAGCATTCACATTTCACAGTTTCGAACTGCCATACGACCGCAAGTTGCACCTACTCATGGAGTTTGCCGATATATTTTCCAAAACGCAAGTTCACCCAATGTCGAAGCTGATCAACCAGTATCCGTGGCTCCGTCATTTGCCGCCGTTTCGGAGCTTTTGGCGTGAGCTCTTTCAGTTGCTGCCCGAAATTTTCGAGTTTATCCAGTTGAAAATCAACGAACATCGAGAGGAGCTTTCGAACGCAGCCGCCGAAAACAGTGATATAATGCCGGACAACTTTGCGGCCGCTTATTTGCACGTAACTAAAAATAGTATATTTAACTTTGTTTTTTTCTGATATATTCCTGCGGAATATGCATTCGGTTTCACCGCTGATATTGCTCGTAAGACCGTGTAAGACTCGTTTCAAGTTTGCTCTTACTTGTTTTCAGGAGATGAACAAACGAATTGCCAGCGGTGAACCGCTCAATAGTTTCAGGTGTGGCCTCTACAAATTAAAATATTCAAAAGATAGTCAGTTCGTTATCAGATTTTCCTCTTCCAAAGTTACTTTTTTTTGTTTAGCGAACACCAACTTACGATCTGCCTGAATGAGTTCTGGACCGCGGGTGTCGAGACGTCGACAATTGGGCTACGGTGGGCTATCTACTATATGGCCATCTGGCAACAAGTGAATTTTTATTCGCTGCTTTTTTCAATGTAATCTTGAAAAGCTTTTTTCAATGTTATCTTGAAAATGCTCTCGGGTTTTGTTCAGTGAAATTTTTTTCCACTCTTACATTTTTGGCAATGTTGCACTTCTTTTAAGGTTATGTTTCGTTTCTGTTGCATGCAAGAAACAACCTCAACCCCAAACAAGCGCAACATTATGCAACAAAAACTAATAAACAAGGAGAGTGGTGTAAACATTGCAGAAGATGAATTACAACATGGCAACAGTATTTTCTCAGTGAGGCGCACTTCACATAATATTGTATCTAACGGAAAAGTTAAAAGGGATTTTTATTGGGATCTGTGCTGTGTGTTTGTTTTTGACTGCACACAACAGTTTCTCAACTCACGGTCGTCAGACCATTTTTTAATACCCTTCCTCCAGCGCATGAGCCAATCAACATTTAGTCACCCTTGTGGCCTGGTGGTAGTGCGTTAGACTATTGTCTGTGCGCTCGGGGGATGGAGCCCCGCCGAGAGGTGTATAGGCACTTAATGACAGAAAACTCAATGGCGTTCTGCACGCTTCTCTGGGTTATCCCTGGCTAAAAGCATTGCCTAAAATCACAACAACAACAAGAACAATAACAACAACAACCACAATTTAGTTGAACGAATGATAGTATCAAAATCCTGGTTAGGCGCAAGATCGATTAGCTGACGAACTGCGTCATGTGCTCGGAAACGACTCTCCAATCAGCACAGACGATCGTAGCCAGCTGCCGTTTGCTAACGCTTGTGTCTACGAACTGCTTCGAACGTCCAGCATCGTACCGTTCAACCTACCTCGACAGACCACCGGCGACATCAAAATCGGAGGTCAAATGATTCGGAAAGGTGAGCTCACTTTTATCAATTAGAAAATCTGTGAAACCACATTCACATTATTTTCGATGCTGTTTTTATTCGACACAACCACGTGTTTTTTCTCTGTGGTGGTTTGGCTTACATTAAAATTTACATCTTGCGTTCCGTATCTCAGGCACAACGGTGGTGGCGCTACTCTACTCCGTGATGTACGATGAGCAACACTTTCCGCAGCCGCACGAATTTCGTCCCGAGCGTTTCCTCGATGAGACTGGTTCGTCCGTCATATCTCCTTTTTAATTAAAATTTGAATCGAATGTTGTATTGAATTGCAAAATCATGGAATGGCAAGCATGAGAATTCGCATTCAAAAAGTGTCCATCAGAACGAGTGTGAGAAAACACAGGAAACCAACTGAACGAAGGTCTCGTTGGTCGTGTTCTCGCGTTCAGCCGTGGCCAGCGACAGTGCCCCGGCGAGTCGGTCGCTCGAAAGCAGTTGTTCATCGTACTTTGCACGTTGGTGCGCCGTTATCGATTCCGACTCTCCGATGTTGATCAGCTGAAAAGCAAGGAGCTGCTGAGCTACAGCGTCGACTTGTTCACGCGACGGCCGTTGAACTACGCTGTTGTGGTGTCAAAACGGTGAAATGGGTGAATGTCAGAAACGGGTGCATTTCCTCGCTGAACATTGGTTCTTAACCAAAGATACTGAGCAATAAGATATTGAGCTGGTATTTGTTGTTGTTTGTGATATTTTGTGTGAGCGCACTGTTGTTGAATGGCATTTTCTGTTAGATAATAATGATGATAACACTTGATGATGACAAATCTTGTCATTAATCTTTTTTATTAATCAACATTTTAATTCGTTTTTATTAAATAATCATGATTGTAAAAATTAGTATTACCAATCACTGGGAAATAGTGATGCATTACGCAGCTGATTATCTGTCAAAAGAAATTTTCAGCCAGCAAAATTTTTGTCTTCGAAGACATAAAATGAGTCAATTTTTGACCAAAATTGACCATTTTTGCTCGTAATTCTTGAAAATTTCGCTAATTTTAGGTAAAATACGCGTTTATACTTAATTTTTAGTGTATTTTTAGCATTATTTTGCTGTTTTCATAGCTTTTTAGCGTTTTAGCTATCTATCTATCAAATTTCAAAATTTTGACCGGCCCCCCCCAAAGTCACATGCCCCCCCCCGCCGCGGCCCCCCCCCCAAAATTTTCCAGCTATCTATCTATCTGGAAAATTTGCTCCAGCTATCTATATCGCCCCCCCCAACCCCTCGGCTCTGGAACAACTATGACGCCAAACGGTGCAAAATCGATTGCTGACGGTTTTATAAGGTGATACCGTATTACCCCCATTAAACCCCCCACCATTAATCCCCCCCCCCCAACAATTAAACCCCCACCCCCCCCCCCCCCGACCAGTTTCCGAATAATCCCCCCCACAAATAATCCCCCATGGGGGATTATTGGAGACCTGTTTGAAACACATACCCAGCGAATTCAGTGGCTGGTTGCAGTGAAAATGATGAAATTGTGCTACCAAAGGCCCCAAATGGGTGGGTTTATAGTAATTTCATTACAAATGGCTGGTATAAAAGGAAATTTCTATGTAGAGTAGAAGTTTCTGCGACTTTCTTGCCTGCCATGCAATGTATTTTTGCCATTTTTCAACAAGCCCCCAGCCCTAGAATTTTTTTGTAAATAAACCCCCCCCCCCCCACCAATAATCCCCCCCCCACCAATAAACCCCCACCCCTAAAAGTCGCTGACGTATTAATCCCCCATGGGGGTTTATTGGGGGTAATACGGTATCAAAAAGAATTTTTGTTGAACTTTTGAAAAATGGTGCCAAAAATGAGGTTTTAAGAGCATATTAGAGGAAAAATTATCGATTTTTGTTTTTTAATCACTTTTTTTTAAATTTTGTTTAACAACTTGCAAAATCTATATCGCCCCCCAACCCCTCGGCTGGAACAACTATGGCCTGCAGCATTCCCTGCAGCACCAGCAGCAGTCAAGTCGATACGATTCAACTATTCAACGTTTATCGTACAAAATTAGTGATACGATGCCGAAGCATCGATAGGTAATACCCGTTAGTACAAAATACAATAAAACAATCAATAAAACATCACGCATTCACCACCACACGAACAACACGATGAACTGACTGAGCTGACTGAGCTGAGATTCTGAGAATTTGAATTTTGAACTTTTTTCAAAACAAGTTTATGACGTTGTATAAAGCACCAAAAAACAATATCAATCACAAAAACTGTCACACACGACGAAACATTAACAAATAAAATAACTAGCGAGAATCAAACTCATGACTGCCCGCCCGATCAAAACTGTTCAAAACAAAGCAAATAATCCACTTCATCGACGATACGAATTCAAATTGCCTCACAATCTCAGTGCACAAGACGAAACTCGACTGGCTTCTGAAGTTTCTGACGTATTAACAAAAGAAATCCTGAAAGAACACAAAAGGATTAGCAACGGAACACCACAAGCATTTTCCGACCACAAGCAGGGCAATGTTGTTGGCAACTTTAGAAAAAGTTGAAATGAAAGGGGACATTGAACACAATGTAATTGTTTGTTTGTTTTTCTTTTTTTAAAGCAAGAATGTTTAATGGACCTAGAGTTAGTAAAAAACCGGTTTTTTATATTGCCAGGAAAAAACCGGTTTTTTTCCGTTTTAAAACCGTTTTAAAACCATAAAAAACCGAATGCTTCCCACCTCCTAAACTTTTCAGAACTTGGCATCTTGAACTCCAAATAGGAAATACATCAAAATTAGTCATTTTGAGCAGCGTAAAATGCTGTTTTCGGGCATACAACCGACCCAATATGCTATTTTTGCCACCAAATGCTACCCAATTTTTTGTTTCAAATCAAATTAATTTCGCCTTTATTGGTTTCCAGGGCAGCACGTTCAATAAATTGAAAACAAATACTGGGCAGTGACCGTGTAGGTAGGGTTGTTAAACAAAAATGAAATTTTTTTTTTTTAAAGTGATTAAAAAAAACAAAAATGCCGATTTAAAAAAAAAAAAATTCGAAAAATTTTCCTCTAATATGCTCTGAAAACCTCAATTTTGGCACAATTTTTCGAAAGTTCAACAAAAATTTTCTTTGATTATACCTCGTAAAACCTTTAGCAGTCGATTTTGGGCCGTTTTACCGACTGATTTTAGGCTTCGACAACATCTGCGATGAAGTTTTTGAGCGTCCCAAAGCTTAGCCTACCATTTCCGATGCAGATAAGGTGACGATTCGCCTCGCAGAGCGTCCGATTGTGCTCGCTGCTCCGTTTGCAAGCGCTACGTTGTCTGGTTGCTGCTTCGTGTCGTGTCGTCGCGACACCATCAGAAGAATTGATCGAATTTCAAGGCGGTATGTTTGTCTTCACTTTAGCATTAGCTTAGCTGGGGACAATTAGTGACGTTTTGGAGGTCAAAACACAAGAAGAGGCATGGTGACGGTTTGGAAAAGGGGTAATTGAGGTCACCAAAACAAAATCTGCAAAGTTCCGCCATACGGGAGTCATTCGGGAGGCGCTTGCATATCATATGTGGTTCTTCGGACTCCCTGATTGATTTAGCACAACTTTGATTTTTGAAATTTAAAAAAAAAAAATTAAAAAAAAAACAAAAATGACGATTTTTGTTTTTTTAACAACCCTACGTGTAGGTGTGGGGAGCGGGGAGGAACGGTTGCAAAAAGACTGGATAGCTGACCCCGATTACGTAATGCATCATTATTAAAACAGCTGCATCTGCAGTTCCGGTGCTCCTCCTCCATAAGTGCATATGCAGATTGACTGACGATGTTGTCGATTTGCAAAGGGTAACTGATGAAATTTTATTTTTCAAACGCAATCCGCCACCGGTTTCACTTTGCAGTTCTCCAAATCTCGCCCCCTAATCGGGGGATTTGTATACATTCTTAAAAGTGATTTTTTTGATTTTTGATCTGAGGTTGCTTGTAATGAGTCGTTGTAGGTTCCTAATCCTAAACCTAATCCTGATCCTAAGCCAAGCCTTTTTGATAAGGTGAAAATGATCAATTTAGTTTTTGCATTTTTTTCTTTCCTGTGTTGTTTAGCAGTCACCTTGTCTTCATCGTATTTCACTTGACCCTTGACACAAAAGTTTCTGCAAAATGATGCTTCACCAGTTCAGTTTGACACAGTTCACTGCACCGTTTTTTCAAAAATATAATTTTACATTTTATCAATCAAACGAAGAGTTGTGATTTTTGACCACGAAGTTTGAAAATTTTTAAGGTAAAAAACCGGTTCTTTATTTTTTCAAGAAAAAAAACTGGAAAAAAACCGGTTTTAAAACGGAAAAGAAACTGGTTTTTTTCCTGTGCCAACCCTAAATGGACCTAAGATTAATTTATCAATTCGCAAAGTTTTTCTCAGTGGGAAAGGAAGAGCAACGGAGAGATAACGATAAATAGAAACGTGATGAGGGTCGAGTACACGGACGAATACAAGATCACGGTTTGTGAGACGTTGGCACGCAGCAAAGTGGACGTGAATTGGCTCGCTGATCGTCTGTCAATCGACGTCGCCACAATCGTGAAATGGTGGCACCAGTTTGGGTCGAACGACATGGACAACGCCGCCGCCTTATGTCGTGAACTCGGCGTTCAGGAGGATTTCTTTCAAAAGGTTTTTCGTGTTTTGGGTTCGGTTTGGTGGTGCTCTGCTTCTTCAAAATACGGTCCGCTAAAAATTCATGGCAGCGCACTGATTTACCGCGAGAAAACACGGGATCGCACCCCCCCCCCCTCACGGTGGTCAATCTCATCTCAATTTTTGTCCAAAATGCCGTAATTTTTGCATTTTTTTGACGTTTGTGTCTGTCCCTGCATAGATTTTGTTGTTTCTGACCAAACAAGCAGCTTCTTTGCACAAAATATTCTGTATTTCACAAGAATTTCTGTGCTTTTCCAAGGCAAAAATTTGGTATTACCCGTGCGATCCCGTGCACCCCCCCCCTCACGAAATTTTTCTGCCAGTGCACCTCCCCCTCAGAAAAATTTGCTGCCCGTGCACCCCCCCCCCCTCGCAAACAGGCAAATAGGCAATGTTCGCAATCCCTGTTCGCAATTAGGCAAACAGCCTCCCCCTTCAACCGAGGTCCCGCTGATTTGTGGCACAAATGACAATCCCCGTTCCGCTGTGTGTTGTGTCGTGTGTGGCTTTTCCGAATTGCAAAACTTTTTCCAACGAATACCAACAATTTTTTCAAAATCTTTTTAAAGGATACCAACAAAATTTTGTTGCTAGAGCATTTTGCGTTTCGGAAAAGCCACACACACGGTTACTTCAGGTCCGTTTATACCTGACGTATGCGCATACGGCACGTCACGTCACTTTAGGTCTCGTGTTATTGCATACTATCGTTCATACCTGTCGTATGCAGACGTACGTCGACGTACGTTTGCATACGTCAGGTATAAACGGGCCTTTAGCGGAACGACGGAGCCAACGAGGAAACATAAATGAGCGCGCGTGCTGCGGGGAATTTTGAGCAAACCCGTATTTTGAAAGAGTAACGGTTACGGTTTGGTTGTTGGTAATATTAATTTCTTAAGTTGTGCGACCTAATGCGTGTGCAGACGTGAAAAGAAAACTAGTTTCAATCTTTATGTAACAATTCAAAGTCGCCTAAGTGACTCGGCCCGATGTAAGAAACTCGGATCACTGCAAATTTTGAATTCCCGCGTCCTGCATGCAACTGTTTACTTGTCTATGGGCGCATTTAGTTGCGGAACCAAAATAAAAGATCATACTTGTTATGTCATTTGTCTCTCCTCGGTGCTCGAGTCTGAATCACTGGAGCGTGTGGCAAATCCGCTGTCAGCAGCACCGTTCATGGTGACATTTCAAAGCAAGCTGCATCGTTGTTCCATGGTGTGGCCGTTCTCTTCCACTCTGCCGTGCCGGAGAGTAAAAATTAAAATAAAAATCGCTTTTAGTCAATTAAAGTCTGTGTCACAAATTTTTCACTTTCAGTCGGACTACGGCTGTTTCTTTCCGGACGGCACGAGATTCACGATTCCGGTGGCTCTGTGCGATCACACCAAAACGGACGTACTCGCCGGTGCGCGTCTCGACGACGACGACAACGCAGCCACGGCGTCGTCGAAATCAGCGGAACATACAGATTCAGCCAATCAGCTGCGTGCTGCGAACGACAACGGGCGGCAGCTGGAACGCACCAACGTTCCGTGCACATCAGCCCCGGCGGCAGCTGACAATGGTGTGCAGTTGCAAATGCGTTGTTGTCGTTGCCTTCTGCTTCTTGTGTTTGTTTCACTTGGGTTTTATTTGATTTTTAAAAGTGCAAAGTCCGGATCAGCAGAGTTTGAAAACGGTCGTTTTCTGATGCAGTCAACCCCCTCCCCTCCCATCGCTAAAACTAGCGAGATCAGTATTGTGTATTCAAAACGTTCTGTTGTGCCAACAGGAAACGCTAATCTTTCACCGATCCAACCAGATGCCAACAATGACAGCGGCGAACCGACGCAATTGTCGACAGAAAATCCAGCAATGAAAACTGGCGGAACTGCTGAAAATGATAAACTTCAACGTCAACCGAATCGTCACGACACCAAAACGCCGCCGAGGCCGGATGCCGAAACGGACAAGCCAATGGATGAACCGGTTCGTGGCGAAACCGTTGACGGCGACGGCGCAGAGTTGCCAACGAAAGAAGCGCACGTGCGCGACGGCGCGAGCATTGAAGAGGACGAGTTGGATCGCACCAGTCGATTGGTGATCGATGAAGGGGGTGCGAGTGTGAGTCACGAAGAAGACGCGACCACGACGCACCCTGTGACTGCGAACGCCCATCGTGTGGTGCTCGATGAGACGCAGCCGTACGTACACGGTGCCCCGGTGAGTGGGCCGCATTTGCGGTGGTTTTATTCAGTTGTCTTTCGTTAGTAGACACTGTACTCGCTCAGAGCTATTTTTGTGTCGCTGACGCGAACAGCAGTGATCAATTCAACGCGGTGGTCTTAAAGGGCATTCATGAAGCAATATTTAGTGACCGCGTAGCTATGTTCTTTCTAACACGGTTACGCATCACCAAATACTGCTTCATGATCGTGATGACTGCCGCTTTATGGTCAATGTTGCTGTTTGCGGTTGCAGTTGTTCATATGTCTCACAGGCGACCACCACCACCAACGCCAACAACGACGACGCCGACGCGAAAGCGAGCAAGCTGAAGCGAAAGTCGCAAGCGGCGAGAGCGCGCGAGCAATGCGACCGAGTGCGCGCGCTGTTCCTCGCCGGCCGAACGTACTGGCAGATCGCACAGGAGACCGGCGTCAGCGAGTCGTCCGCACGCCGCTGGACGATCGATCTGCCGAAACCACCGAGACAAAGTCAGTATTGTGGTTGTGGTTGTTTTGCACCTGGCGAGTTTTATGTCTAGCAAACTGGGTAATACGAGGTTCTTTTGATATAACGTACGGTTTTTGACTAGCCGGATTTGAAAAAAAAAACGCGTTTTTTTACCAGCTCTAGTTGTGGCCGATATCAGCTCGACTTTGCACCAAGAGCTACAATGCAACACCCATATTGCTGATTTTCCTGCGAGCTCCGCAAAATTGGTACGCGTTTAGCACCGCTGTTAGGCTTAAGCAAGGGACGCCTCCAATGAGCTCCGTTTCCGACGGAGGCACGTACCATCACTGCCCGTGCACGCCATCATTTCGTGCGCATGAGTGGCTGACTTGCCCCCAGTGGTGGGCCACAGTGCACCAGCCAGCGTGCGAGCGAGCTTTGTAGTTGTAATTACAGAGCTGGTTAAAAACAATTACACAGGCACTCTTGCCAGCGCCAATCAGGTGCAAGACCACTTCTCGCAGTTCTCGCTAATGAACTCGAGTAGACTTCGTCGTTTTTGTAAAAAAAACAAGATGCAACATCCTCATTGACTTTCTCCGCAGAGCCACCGCCGCCTCAACCGACTGCACGCTCTGACCGCGACTCCGTCTCGCCGTCGCTGCTGAACGTGCACGACTCTGTGATCGACGACGTCATCGCGCAGAGTCGACAGGAGGCGGTCGAGCGAGCGGCGAAACTCGCGGCACAGCAATCGCCGTTCTCGCCGCCGGCGCCGCATCCGCTGCAGTCGGCGTTGTCGCCGCCGGCGCAGTTCGTCGTGTCGCCCATCTTCTCGACGTCGAACGTCAGCCTCGTGCCGCCCGATCTCTCGCAGCAGCGTCACCATTCGCCGCAACTGGCCGTGTTTCAGATCGCCGGTCAGAGCGTCATTGGAGCGATCCACAGTCAACAACAACAAAACTCGGTGATCTCCGCACCAGCGCCGCAACGGGTGATCGGCATGGAGACTGAGGCGCCCGAGACACCGGTGCAACTGCGAAAACAACAACGACAACAACAGTTGAAAGCGTCGTACGATATTAGTGCGCTGTTGAATTTGGCCGGCGACAGAAGAATGCCTGAGAATACAGAGGGCACGGACGCACCTGGCCCGAGCGAGCCGCTAACGTCTGATATGGTTGGGAATATTGCGTTGTTTGAAACTACAAACGAGTTTATCGGACAGAGATTGGTGGCGTCAGGCTCTGGGCAATATCATTTTTTCCAGTTCTGCGACAAAATAATGCACACAGTAAATTGTTTTTTTCTTGCAGTGAAGGTTACAGTTTGTAGAACCAATCAGAAAAGGTGTGTTTTTGCCAAACTCGCATCATCTCATCACATTTATTCCGATTCCAGGCAGACGAAAAGTCGAAGAAACGCCGCCCGTTGACGCACGACGCGGCGCTGCAGCAGCGTGCACTGCAGATGTTCGCCGACAAGAAGAAGTTTCGAGAGATATCGGCGGCGACGGGCGTACCGATCGGCACGTTGAACACGTGGAAGATGAAAATGAGGGCCGGCAGAATGAATGTGCATCGCGAATGGATGGCCGGTCAGTCGCCGCCGGCGGATGATGATGGGCGTGGCGGTGGCGCGATCGATTTGAGCGCTGCGAAAGGCCGCACGGTAAGGCGAAACAATTTTTTTGTGCTGACTGGTGTACTCGGCAGATTTTGTTTGATTGCGTGGTGGTGAAAGGGGAAACATAGTTTTCCATGACAAATTGGAGTTTTTTTTGCTGATAGCTCATCTCTTGTTTGTTTTTGTATCGCACCGTGTTTCGAATTATTCTAACTGAATTATTTGAATTATTGAATTGTGACGGTGTCGTGGAGCACAGTGCAGTTGCCGCTATATGCGGCACGTTCATTCGCGGCAATGTGTGCGGCAGCTTAGGTTTTCAGCGTCCCTGTCATGCGCATTTTTTAAATGAGGGGAAGTGTAAACTGAGTGGTTGTTTCTTGCTTTCAAAATGACGACTCAGAATGCTGAATATGGCATTTGGGTGTCGGCAGTCGGCCAATCAGTGTTCTCTCGTTTGAATTTAATGAATTCCGTCTAGCCTATCACCACTGCACGAGAAATCATTTTCGATTTTACGTTTTTTGTATGTTTCAGGCTCACTCTGCTGAGCCGGTCGGCACGAACACACGTGTACCGATTTATCGTGAAGAGTGGACGGCGCAGCAATTGGAGACAGAGGAGACACATGAAAATGAGTTGCCAGCCGTGGATAACAATGAAAGGGTGCGCTGATAAAGCTTCTTGTATAGTTCGAAGGAGCGGACGTTTGTACGCAAGTTTTCAAGAAAATCCTTTCATACTGGTTTTGATTTTCACGAAGCCTTGAGTTGTTTCTGATTTTTTTTTCTAATATTTTTCTTAATTGAAGATCACTCGGGCTGAAATCCAAACGAAACACCAAAACAATGAAGTCACGTGATTGCATATTTGCAGACGCAGGCCAAGAGCAGTCTGGTGAAGCCGAGCAGATACGCACAGCAACTGGAGACAGTGCGTCCGCACGTGATGATTCGTTTGGCGAACAAAGTAGGTTGTTTCTAATCGAATGATTTCATTTTGGAAGAAGCCCGTGAACTGTCCTGAAGAAAGAGAATTTTCCATTTTTTTCTCAAGTTCAAATATTCTCCATTGCAGGAATCAATCAAGCAAGTCGCGCGAGCACTCTCGATCACCGAGCATATGGTGCGCAAAGTGAAATGGCAAATGGAGACGGCGGTGGAACGGCTTGAAGAAGCGAACGTGGTGAACGATGATGCCACGATGGTGAAACGGGAACGAGCGGCCGACATGAGGGACGATGATGAGTTGTCGACTGAGCTCGGTCTGGAGGAGGTGTGTCCGATTTTGGCGGGCATTTCAATATCCAGATGGTTTCGGTTTGGTTGATTTTGGAATTGTGCATTTTGTGGCGAGTTCGCGAACACCACCACCAGGTTCTCTCTGAATGTCGTGTTCGACTCGACCACCAACAGTGTGGTTTTTCTGTTGCTGGTTGACCGGATGGATAACCAACCAATCGAATCACAATCAAACGCAGTCAACTGCGCGTCACAGTTTGCTTTCTGAACCTGCCAATCAATGAAATCTTGTGTGTTTTTTTCATCTTTCCATTTTTCAGCCGATCGACGCTCCAGAGGAAGCGGAAGACGCTGACGGCCACCCAGCCGCGCCGGTTGACTTGGCGACCAAGGAGTATTTGTATGGAGCGATGTTCACACAGGGTCTGTCGGACAGTAACGCCGCCGAACAACTCGCGGTGCCCGTGCGAACCGTGAAACGCTGGAAAAGGAAACTGCAGCAACAGGCGAAGCAGCCAAAGTCGGAACTGGCTGATGTACCGTCGGCAGCGTTGTCGACTGAGACGAATGAAACGAAACTGACGGCCGCGAAAACGAGACCGAAGAAGCTGTCCGTCCAGAAAATGTACGCGAAAAAGGCGGCGCTGAAAAAGCGTGCCGCCGCGCAGCTGTTGCTTCAGTCGGTGAGTTGTGCGTTGTGCGAATTCAAATGGACAACAGCAGTCCACTTCTTGATAAAGTTCTAGTCTGATGACCGTGCACTCTGTCGTGACGCAGAGTAAAAGTTGCGTTGCACGTTGCACCGTCTTGTTTGTTGGGTTTTGTTATTTGGTGAGGTCAAACCAACAAATGTTGGCATATGCTGATATGTTCGCTGTAGTAATAATATATACATATGGTGTGCGCGCATGGTTTGTTCGATCGATGCGTGATAGATAACATAGTGCGCAGTTGCACACCGTTTTCAAACTAGGACACAGCTGTATATACAATTCTGGTATCGTTTTCGTGCGCAGTCCCCAGCGCAGAGTCAGCCAAACTCCGCAAACTAAAACTGTTGTCGTTCTTGAACAGCCGAGTCGAATGAAGACGACGATCGAGGAGAAATTGCGCGCGTGCGAACTCCTGGACGAGGGCGTCTCGGTGGAGAACGTCGCCGAGCAGTTCAACGTGAAAGAGGCGACCGTGAAACACTGGCAACGCGAGCAAATGAAACAGCGCCAGTTGCTGCAGCAGTTTGAGGCGCATACGTCCGTCGGCAAGAAGGCGTCGCCGCGTGGATCGCTTGCCAGCAAACGGGCAAAGGTGACTGACCGCCGTGTTGTTTAAGCGGCATTCATGAAACAGTATTTAGTGACGCGTAGCTGTGTTAAAACATAGCTACGTGTCACTAAATGCTGCTTCATGAATGCCCCTTTAGTTTTCATGGCACTGTTGGTGATGGTAATATCTAATGCTGGCCGGGCCGCATTGCAGAGATTCATCAAGCATCGTGCAATTTGCTTGACTATCAAATTTGACCCGTGCCTACGGCACGGTTGGCTGATAAATACAATTATTATTGAGTTACATTATTTTTGATTTCGTCTGCAAACGCATTGAATTCTAGAACCACCAGGGAAAAAACTACATTAAAATTACGAGTGTATGACTGTGTGTTCTCTCAAACTAATTGTGTGCACAGAATTCGCCAATCGCCGCAAGTTCCGCAAGTGTGTCATATTTTCCTTGAACTAGTTTTATGAGCAATCTTTTTATGTTTCAGATTTCGACTGACGATGATACCACTACTACCAACCAAATAACTGAGACAGAACCGAATCCTACGAAAGCATCGGGCCCGGCTGCACGTGCTTTGAAGCGTGAAATAAAGAGGGAAGGCGGGCCTAGCCCACCGAAACATCCTGACCCCGAGAAGTACAAGGCGTGGCGGAAGAAGGTGGCAAAGTACATGGAAAAGGTAGGAATCTTTGAAGTGTAGGGTACTTGTGATTTTGGTAAAAGAAGGGAAGGAACTTTTTTATCGCGTGAATAGATGACTTTGTGTTGAATATGGATGTCGAAATTTAATGATTTCGTTGAAATCTGTTTTATTGGATTGTGGAGTTCAAGGATCAGTTCAACAAGTGCTGTTTTCTTTTTGTTCCTCAGAAAAAGTCGCAGTCGCCAGCGGTTGCCGCCACACCAGTCGCAGCAGAAAAGGCAACGCGATCCCAAAAACCAGCAACTTCCATCGAAAAAAGGCTGCGCGGCACAGCGGACAAGAACACGAGTGCTAAGACAAGGGCCAGCACCAGCCATTTGTCAACCGAAACAGCAACGACCGATGCTAATTCCGACTTGAAACCACCGGTATGTTCTGAACACTGGTCTCTGTATTATTGTCTAACTCACGGTTGATCGAGCTGTTTGGAAAAATCGTTAAAACCGTTGTGTGAAGTTGTCAACACGTGCTCCCTCTCACAAACAAGCCAGCACAATTACACTGCCGCTGTCATGCGCGCGTGGTAATGTCACTGAACTAAAGTGCTGGTGGGTCTGACTGTCAGTGTGAATGAAAGTACACAGATTTAGGGATCGGCGTTCGAATTGCGAATTCGACCACAATGCCGAATTCTGCAGTAGTAGTACATCAAGTTTCACCGCTTGTTGTTGTTCACCACCCACTGTGGCAAGCAGTTGCTGCAACAACTTAGCACGCACGCAGACTCGTGTTTTTGGTTCACAGCGACGCAGCAGAGCAAGCCCGGTGACGCCGAACGCACGGCTGGCGATTGGCGACGAGCTGGACAAACTGCTGTGCGAGTATTACGTGGAGACGATCAGACGCGAACGACGCTCGATCACGATGAACGAGATGCTCGACTATGCGCGGCGCAAATCGCAGCCGGCCGCTGTGAATCGCGAGACACTCAGGGAGTGAGCGAATCGAGGCGTTTTTTCGGTGGTATTGTGGAGAATTCGCGAAACTTGGTGTTAGATTTGTTGGTTGGGTCACTTGTAGAGCGGCATTCGTGAAGCAGTGTTTAGTGGCGCGATGAATGGTGCTTTGTGGCGCGTCACCAAATACTACTTCATGAATGCCGCCTCGGACACCCCGATCCCGATCGGTTCTAGAAACCCGAAGGCGCTGGTGATTGGGGGCATATGGACGCTGAGAATTGCCGTGGTTCAATGTTCTCGCCACTAGAGGGGACGAGGTCATTAGTTGCTATTGAACATTGGACGGAACTTGTTGATTGGTCGTGGCGAAATACAGGGTGATCCAAAAAAACTACACAACAAGAATCGGCTCTAGCTCGCCAATGGGTGGATCGTTTGGACTGAAATTTTAACCAAGCATCACAAAAACTTTTTATTTTGTGTGTTAAAATTTCAGACGAATTGGTCAACCCTGTAATGAATGCGAAATGAAATAGTGAAAACGTAAAAAATTGACTTTTTGCGCCAAATACAGCACGGTGCACGTCCACCACTCAGCGCTCAAGGAGATGGTTCAGCTTTCTGCTATGAATTTTTGCTTTTTTCAAAAAGAACAACACAGAACACCTGCTGCTCAGTTGTCCAATCCATTTTTTCACAAAATGCATCAAAACCAAAAAACTTGGTAGCTTGGCTGCTGCAGCAAAAAACAGTGATTTCAGAGAAAAACGTGCCAGCAAAAATATCAAAAACGATTCCTGCGTTGTTCTTTTTTGAAAAAAGCAAAAATTCATAGCAGAAAGCTGAAACATCTCCTTGAGCGCTGAGTGGTGGACGTGCACCGTGCTGTATTTGGCGCAAAAAGTCAATTTTTTACGTTTTCACTATTTCATTTCGCATTTATTACAGGGTTGACCAATTCGTCTGAAATTTTAACACACAAAATAAAAAGTTTTTTGTAATGCTTGGTTGAAATTTCAGTCCAAACAATCCTCCCGTTGGCGAGCTAGAGCCGATTCTTATCGTGTAGTTTTTTGGATCACTCTGTACATAAGGCGATGGATGGGTGGCGAACGAACGTTTCTTGTTGTGTTTAGCCACAAACTGTGTTGTATGATCGTTTGCTGATTGGCTTTGACGCTGTGTGTACTGTACATATTGTTGTCAGCGACTCTACGAACTGCTTCTGTTGTCTCTTTTGGTATCCGTGCACCGTGTGTCCAACGTCACTTTTATTTGCTTCAGATGGAGACGCGCGCACGCCGTTCCATTGTCTTACGGTGTGTGCCCGAAATTGAGCGATCAAGAAATACAGGAACGCGCTGAGAGACTGGCGTGCTTGTAACATGCTCTGTTTCGATTTGTTTGTTGTTATTTTTATACTGTGGATTTATTATTCTTGTTAGTTTACAATAGTTATTGTTTAGTGAGTGCTAAATTTGTCAAATCAAATGATCAAAATACTTACCTAGTTATTGATACTGTTCAAGGGCATTGCATGTTGCTGACTTTTTGGAATTGTATGTTTAGTTTTCCTTCCAGTCATTTTCATGATCTCCGGCAATTCAATTCGATCGATTTGGTCGATTTTGTTTGTTATTTCTATTTATCATTTTTAATGATCAATTGTTAATGCTAATCATTAAATGAACACAAGACGAGAATTGTTACCAATGAGGATGAGCACATATTTGACGACAGAACATCGCACTTGTAACCATTTTTTTGTTGTTTAACGAACTGTGTTTCTTGGTGTATCTCTTCAGATTATGTTACGATTTTTACTTTCACTTTTGTATTTCTTTCTGTTCTGCTTTTCGCTGTGTTTTCTTATCATGTTGGTGCACCGTCATGTCATGTGGTCGTGTTTTCAATGCGGTTTATGTTGTCGTCATGAAATAAAAGACATTCGCTCATATGAGATTTCGTGATTGAAAAGGAACTTTTGTTTTGACGTGACTTTATGCGGCGTAATTTATCCCTGCCTCCCTAACTTAGTCTCAAGCCTTGGGAGGTATGTTGATATTCAGGTTATGTTTGTTTTACCCGGGTTTGGCGATCGAATCATTAGGATTTTGGATGCGAAAATACACGTTTGCGTTTATGAAGATGTCCAGTGGTGACGCCTGCGGTAAACTGATTGCATAACGGAACATTCCCGAACGAAAACTATGTTTCGTTTAAGTATACTTTAGTATGTTTTTTACATTTGGCTCGTGTTTTGCGCACCGAAAACTGAATATAAACGTGCGCTATGTCGTAATGCGAGCGAAAGTTTTGTTGTAAAAACGTAAAACGGCGTAAAACGTGTATGTTTGTACATTCAGCACCAACGCGTTTTTCTGTGTTCGTGTTTGAGCGCGTAGAGACGTGGTGGACTATTATACTTGTGCACACATTTGCTACAGCTTCATATCATCATGTCTATCGGCAGTATGTGTTATGTGGCGCTTACATACTACATAGATGTATTCATATGAGTCGACAATATGCGCATGTTAAGTGTAACCAAAGGTATACATGCAATATTGAATGTACGTTACTGACATGCACTTGTACATATGGGTCGTATACAAAATGTACATGTGTGTGTGTGTGTGCAACGCAAGATACATTTTAAACGCACATGTACATTGCATCGGTCCACATGAACATGTTTGTGCAAGCGAAGATATGCTGCGCATGTACAATGTTCATACAGTATTATACGCGCGTGTATGTGTGTAACCGACGCGCCGCGGAATGGCCATTTCCAACGTGAAACATTTACGTACATGTACGTCTGTACATGTATACATAGCCGACCATATCAACAATAGTATACTGCTGCGTTTCAACGCAGCACACATATTATTCTTGGCCGAGTGAGAAAGATAACGTATACACATATACACCATATAGTCCGTTGTGCTGTATGCACCGCTTTGCCCCCACCCATACCCCCTCTATCCGCGTAACGTTCGATTTGTTGTTGTCTGGGTACTTTGGTGGAAGAACAACGCTTCAGACTTGAGTTTCTTGTGGTGACTAAACCCGACTGTAGAGCTAAGGGTAAGCCGTGTGCATGTGTTTTTATGCTCATTCATATTGATACTGCGTTCAGTGTTTTATGCATATTCAAATCCGCATGTTTGGCGCTTGTTTTTCAAGTCGCGTTGCACATGCTTGTGTTCATGTGCGTATAGTTTAACGGTTGGTATTCGTTTTATCTGGTTGCTCCAGTTTTATGATGCTTGTTTTTCTCGGAACGTGCGTTTGCGATATATTTTGTTGCAGTCCGATTATACTGTCAGGCACAGTTTATCTCGCCAAGATCGAACTGCGCAATTTTCAGAACAAAAACACCGAAACATGGACCATTTCGGGCCAGTGACCTGGGGCACCTCGCAGCGTGGCCGAATCATGCCGATGCACGTCAGTAAACGCTTTCCGGGCGTCACGTTTCGTTTCGTGTTACTGTCCGGCAAACATACGAACAAACCGAACGCGACGAATCCCGATCAAACGGTGGTCACGTGCTCGCGGTGTTCCGCCGAAAACAACCGACGAGTCGCCGAGGGTTCGTTCGTGTCGTTTGTTTGTTTTGGTTGAGCTCATTGAGAAGTGTGAGGTGGTTTTGTTGGTGATCGTATACATTGTCATGGCACAGTATGTTACCTGGTCCACGCAAAACGGTATCACATCAGCGTGTGCGAGTATGTATGTGCGCGTGTGTTTGATTATGTCCGTGTATAACAGATGTCATTACAACATCCGCTGTACAAAGATTACGCGGTATTCTTGTCTGCATTTGCAACATATTGAGGCATTTATGTCGGTTTTGTCAACTTGTTTCATGTGAAAACCAGAGCATTTTTCTGGCACCACCAGGTCTGACACGGCAGTACAATCGGCCGCATCGAATCGTTGACAACGTTTGGCAGACGGACCCGGACGAGGGACATTTCTGCAACACGGACGAGACGCTCTCGCGTTCAATGATGTTCGTGACATTCGAGTTTTGATTGTTGCAAACGTAAAAAAACACTCGCCATACCTCAAAAACGTTGATATTATGCTTGAAAGTCTTCAAACATGCGTCAAAATTAGTGATATCGGCTAAATGGAGCGCAATGCCAATCAAGCGAGCGCCAATTCCGCGAATAAGCGCCAGCTTTGCAACAGCCGACACCAATTTCCCCTACCATTTCCAGCAAAACCTCCATCGACGGCGACAGTGATGCTGCGCCGTCGCCTTCTCCCGCTCTTCTGCCGAAGCTCACCACCCCAGCCAGCGAGAAAAAGTGGAAACGTGGCAAACCGCGCCTGCGCCTCAGTCTCGGTCATCCGCCGGCCTCCGTCGGGCGCAAACGGAAACGGCCGCCGATCGGACGGCTGAGTTTGTCGCCGAAACCGGTGACGACGACGACGGTGACCGAATCGACGCCGAAGAAGCAACGTCGATCCGCAAAGACCGAACCGATTGAGCCCGTGACCGAGCCGGTTCAGCCGGCCAATGTGCCGGACAGCGGTCAACCGGAGAATCGAGCCACCGTGGCGACTGCCAGTCCGTACGGCAGCGACGAAGTCACGGTGATCGGCGAGGACGATTTGGTGAGCGGCGTTTCTGCTTTTGTTCACCAGTTTTTTTGTTGATTCTGTTGAGTTGATTCCGTTTTTCAGTTGCCATGTCGTTTTTAGTTTACCACCGTTTTTCGCATGACTCCAAGAACAAACTCCAATAGTTTTCGGTTTTCGCAAAACAACCGCCATTTTCTGTTGTCGTCAGTGTGTTATGTATCATCATACGCCTGCATGCGGCATGCGCATTCTCAGTATTAGTGATATGATATGATTTTGCATTCCGTGTAATGTGAACGATGAACGCTTTCACAATGAATGCTAACCGGTCGTTTTATTGGATCGTACCAGGGCACCCTGGTACATTTCCAGGCCGGTCTGCAGACGCGAGCGCGCGCGATGCTGGCCGACGGTCTGTCGACGTCAAATGTGGCGACTCAATTGGCGGTGCCCGAGGTGCTCGTGGCGTACTGGCGGTGGCGTACGAAGGTCGAGGCGTTCCAAAAGCGCATGCAGCTGGAGGAGCAGAACCAGAATGGGCCGAAGCTGTTCCAGCCGGCCGCCGACATGACGTTTAGCGGCGATGATGACAGCAACAGGTTGGCCGGGGGTGGGGCGGGGGGGGTGCTTCGCTTTTTGCTTGGGGTGGCAACGATTGTTCAAGTTCGAGAGTTCACTTCAGTTGCGACGTTCATAGAATGGATTTTGATTGTCTGTATTGAGCTGTTAGAAGCACTCGCGCTGTTCAAAAATCAGTGAGTCGTGTAGCTTTGTGTCTGCTTCATCTTCAGTTTTGGGTTCACTAGTGCGTTCGTCCAATGCGTACTGTCCAGTTAACCACAGAATGCAATCAGCGAATTTGCAGCATTGAACATGCCTTGATGCGCTTGAACGTCCAGTTGATGGTGCACTGGTGGTACGGTCAAGATGCACCAATCATTAGGGTGTTGCTGAGAGTACGGCCAATCAATAGCTCCATAGCCACTAATTTCCACCAAACTGCTGAATGGCACAGTGCTTCCACTTCGTTGGCGAGTCGCGTGGCGCAGGCGGCCGAGCCAGTGAGCCTCTGGTCGAAACTGATGCAGCGTGCCGCGCAGCAATCGTCTTCGACAGCCGCGAAACCGAACAAACAGTTGAGCTCGCACAACAAAGTCAACAAAGTGCACGGCTTCCGACGGCGACGCAAGGGCGATGTGAGTGGAGCGTGCTTTTCTCGCGGTCAATGTTGCACACGAACAGACACAGTATGGCCGAATAGAGCTTTGCCTACATTACTAAACCAAAGCCAAGTTTACAGTCTGTTTTGTTGTTTTAGTTCGGTTTCAATGAAGTCGTTGTAGGTTCCTAATCCTAAGCCCAATCCTAATCCTAATGAAGTCGTTGTAGGTTCCTAATCCTAAACCTAATCCTAATCCTAAGTGAAGCCTTTTTAACAAAGTGAAAGTGCCTTGATTGACAGCTTTGTTGAAGGGGTGAAACATTGGGATCAGGGATCAGCTCCAGCTCCGGTTTAACTTTGTAGTTTTACGCCGAATAGATACGGCACGCCGTGTTTTCTCAGTCAAGGCGAGACCAGTTGCAGACGAGCAGTTGTGGTTTTAATGCTAGATTTTTTCCAAGTCATGTCATGTGTGCAAGAGACAGTGAGTGAACGGAACAGCACGAAGAATCAATTAATTTCAATAAATGTCCAAGTTTCACACACAATTGGGTCCCTAAACGTGTTTTTTGTTTCATTCAAAATTCTCGCGCTCCCTTTCACCTTGAAAAAAGCTGAATTACGCCTGGACGTGGCCTTCTAACATCAATTGTGAACGCAAACGTTCTGTGACTCTGCAACATTACTGCTTTTACGCCATCAAAACCAAAAAACCAGCAACGAATCACTCGTTGGTTCGCAGGTGTTGTACCCCGAGCTGGAGAACGCCATGCTGAAGTACTACCGCGAGCAGATGGACGCTGGCGTTGATGTGACATTCGCGATGATGCGACGCTTTGCTCTGCAAACTGCAGCGTCCATGAAACTCGTCGGATGTCGCGCATCGCAGTCGTTGATAAAGTGGTCAGTTTGGGACATAAAAGTGGTCAGCTTGGGACACAAAGTGGTCAGTTTGGGACATAAAGTGGTCAGCTTGGAACACAAAGTGGTCAGTTTGGGACATAAAGTGGTCAGCTTGGGACACAAAGTGGTCAGTTTGGGACATAAAAGTGGTCAGCTTGAGACACAAAGTGGTCAGTTTGGGACATAAAGTGGTCAGCTTGGGACACAAAGTGGTCAGTTTGGGACATAAAGTAATCAGCTTGGGACACAAAGTGGTCAGTTTGGGACATAAAAGTGGTCAACTTGGGACACAAAGTGGTCAGTTTGGGACATAAAGTGGTCAGCTTGGGACACAAAGTGGTCAGTTTGGGACATAAAGTGGTCAGCTTGGGACACAAAGTGGTCAGTTTGGGACATAAAAGTGGTCAGCTTGGGACACAAAGTGGTCAGTTTGGGACATAAAGTGGTCAGCTTGGGACACAAAGTGGTCAGTTTGGGACATAAAGTGGTCAGCTTGGGACACAAAGTGGTCAGTTTGGGACATAAAGTGGTCAGCTTGGGACACAAAGTGGTCAGTTTGGGACATAAAGTGGTCAGCTTGGGACACAAAGTGGTCAGTTTGGGACATAAAAGTGATGCGTTTTTCAGGTGGTGCAAACGGAACAACATCACCATTCTGTCGCTGCGCGAGCGTAAAGCGACCGAGCAACAGTTGGAGAACAGCATGAAACACGACGGCACTGAAGAGAACAGTCACAATGAGAGTAACGATAGTGACGAGGCAAACCTGAAAACAAAGCAGGCAACGTGAAACACCACTGAAGATCATCTTGATTGTTGTTTTTTTCTCTGACGCCATCGCAAGTGTAATCCAGGAGCGCGTTCCAACTTCCAACTGTCTGTTTTTTACTGATTGTTTCCGAGCTGCCATGCTAGTTCTGTTGTTTAACCGATTCAGTTAGTTTAGTTCAGTCACACTATCGCATGGAAAAGCCTTTTATTACGGCGTTTACTTGTGCGTTCACAATTTTGTATTGGGAGGGCCATGGAATCATTATTTTGCTTGGGAAACGCTTTGGTGTTGAATGATTGGGATTCTAACGTGTTCTGGTTCATGTGTTCTGTTCAATTTGCACATATGACATATCACCGTGGATTCATGTGGTTTCTAACAGTCGAACACAGATTTCTATGCAGCTTGCTGATTGGCTGCATTTGTTTCGACGCATCCGCTTGGTGACGCCGCAAAGCACCGTTCGCGCATCATTATTTTGTATTTTAAATTCAAGATTTCGATTGGATGGTCATATATGTGGTTGAGTTTTTTGACATGGTTGTAATTCCATTCCATATTGCAATTGTGGACAGTATTTTGGGATCATAAAAGTCGCATACTGTTTGGTGTTGGTGTTTATTAGTGTTTGCCTGGTCGACAGTTAATCAGCCACAAAGAACATCCGCAAAGGGCTCGTGTACTATTCCGGCCCGCGAAATTCCGGCCCGTAGAATTCCGGCCCGCTCATTCCGGCCCGAAGAATTCCGGCCCAAAGAATTCCGGCCCGGAGAATTCCGGCCCGGAGAATTTTCGCCAGCAAGAACAATATTAAACCACACGAAGTGATTTTTTATTTTTGTTTAGAACTTGCTTGCGACTTTTTTTATACGCGCGCCGGTTCCGGAAACCCGAAGGCACCAAACTCCGGCGGAGACGGGCAATACTGCCCCGAGCCCAATTTTACCCTCGGCTCAGGAGGGAATAGACCATTAGATGTTCGTTGGTCACTCTAATTTTCCACGAGTATGTCTTGTCCACAGCGAGGTTCGAACCCGGTACCTACAGAACTGTAGGCCGAAGTTCTACCGCTACGCCACGGACGCGACTTGTAGGTTCCTAATCCTAAGCCAAGCCTTTTTAATAAGGTAAAAGGGTCACAAATTCTGTTCATGATAAAAAAAATTAAAAATTTATTTGTAGTTTCTTTTTTTCCAAAAGTTTCACTTTCCAAAAAAGCAAACAGGACGAACATCATTGAAAATACACTGTAACATGTGAACATCGATATTTTATTTTTTCATTACCAAAATCACTTCGTGTGGTTTAATATTGTTCGTGCTGGCGAAAATTCTCCGGGCCGGAATTCTTCGGGCCGGAATTCTTCAGGCCGGAATTAGCGGGCCGGAATTTTACCCCCCCCCTGCAAAGAATATCCAAAGATCCAAACCTGAAAACAACGAGTACAATGCAATTCAAATTTTAATCACACTCGCGGCTGAGATGAGACACGACTAATTAGCCAGCCACATAAACTGGTGGAGTTGGTTTGCATATCAATTCAACTTTTGATCTTCATTCATCCCTCATAAGACGATATTTCGGGTCGATAAATTTCTTGTCATCGGTGATTCTTTGATCAGGTGTTTTCTTCTTTTTGCCGTCCATTCGGTGGTGCCACAGCTGAAGCGCGTTGGACAGCCGCTCGTCACTTAGAAAGTTCGCCAGTCGATGTAACGCCTCGTCGGCACGTTTACCTGGGCCACCCTGCACGCAAAACAGGTTCAAATTGAATCGGGTTGTCATCTCCTCCTGGACGGTGTTTTCCGTGTGAGATTGAAGAAATGACACCAAAATTGTAATTGTGACGTTTTTGCAAAACAGCGGAGATACATTTTTGTCCCATCTCACCGCGTGCATTAAGGAGCACCATAACCCGTGCACAGTCAACGTGTGGTCTACAGTGGTGCGGCCACCGCAATGCGGTAACGGTTTTAACACGGAACTCCACATTGCCGCACGGGCAAAGCCCTAGTCTTGAAACAACACTGTTATAAAACAATAATGTTGCATCGTAATCACGCGCGTGCGGTGCTGCGACACCGATGTGTCGCGTGTTTGTTTGTGCCACATTCATGTGTTATAGCCGAATACGTTGTCTTCAGACTTGGAGTTTTGTTGCCACAAAAAGCATTCTCAGTCACTCATGAACGCACCAAGCTCGCCAACGGATCAAACGGCGCATCGTCTGGAGTTTTTTTCTTCTTTCCGAGACCCTGAATTTTTCATTGTATGAACTTACTTCATGCGGTGTTTCTAAAGCTTTTTTGACAAATCAACAAAGAAAACTCACACTGCCCGACAACGGGTCGAACAGGCCCAATTCCTTGCTCTTCTTATGTTTCATCGCGACGACGGAATCGACAATCGACAGAAAGGCCAGCGAAACAATGACAAAACTGGCAATATTCATGCTTTCTGTGAATCTCAGCAGAAACGACTGGAAAGTTGTCTGATATACCGAATGTCTGAGATGAATATTTTTAGCATTTTATGACACCGCACGTTCAGACGATACAGTGATACGGTGAAAATGGCATCTAGCAATTATAGTGGTGTACTATGTGCAAACCGAGTTAGAGACCGTTAGTGGTTCTGTCTGCGCGCCCGGTTTTTTACGAACAAAATTTCATCAGCATAAAATTACCAGACGGATTGCTTGACATAATCTTATTTTTCGGATTGTCGGTGGCGTGTTCGTGTGATCCAGCTGGCATACAAAGAAAAGAGCCTTGAAAAAAAACTGTTTTCTCAATTTCACTTCGAATGGCATTCAGTCCACAAAGATATGTGACAAATTTTGCATATTTACAATAAAAAACCAGTGAAAGAGACAAACGGCACAGAAACATTCCGGGACTTTAAAGAACACGAAACAATAACGGCTTTCGCTTTCAGCTTTCCAAAATACAATTCTGTCCGTCTCGATTGTGCTCACTCGACCGAACAAATCAATTGAAGTTGAAAAATGCATTCGAAATGCTGCTTCATCAAACAAAGGACATGGACAACAATAAACAAACGCGTCTTGTCGCATAGCAATAAAAAAGCAGAGCAGAGCCACCAGATACAAGAATAGCAATAAACACTCAAAAATCTCAAAATCACGCCACTTCCATGCCATCATTTTGCGAAAACGAAGCGTTACCGTGTTGTTGTTGACGCAACAGCATTGGTTCGCACTTATTTTCATTCGTGCCATCGTCACAGTTCACCTTTTCCATCAGTTTCCACAACGAGTCAGCAATATAGGCGTCCGAATGTTCGTTTCGATCGAATCGGAACGACTCCACGCGCGCCAGTTCCGGTGTGTCCGCCCCGGCCGTCCGCGGCGTCGTCAGCACGAATCCGGACACGAACGCCCCGGTCGACTCGGTCTCGTCGTCCGTTGTGACCGTGCTGTCGTCGGCGGCGGCGTGCGTTTTTGAGTGATGATGGGCCAGGAAAACGCCCGTCAGACGTTCGTAGACGCGCAGTTTCAGGCTGAATTCAGTTGGTTTGATTGTTTTTGTTCAACTGCCCGGTTTTGTCGACTTTGCACTGAACATGTTCAGAAAGAAACACAGAAGCAATGCAGTTTCTGCTTTCAGAAAATCGAAATTCGCACGATCAACAAATCAGCAAAGCAGCGCATTTGGATTGTGAACAACCAATAAGTTATTGCAGTGCAGTAATGTATTTTTGAAAATCAACCAAACAGCTGTTCCCGTTCAACAAAGCACGAACAGTTACCCTTATGTCTTCCAACTTTAATTGTGGAAATTCGATCAACGAACTTACACAATTAGATTGGAATGCATAAAGTTCGCTGTTTGCTGTTTCGCTAAGTAGACGCATCCTACGGTGCCCACTGTTTCGTCAGTGCGACCAACATTAGACAGAACTGCCCCAAACCGTTCACCACAGAGCAAATCTTACACGCTGTGTAAAACATCAGCCTTGTCAACCGAACCAACCGTGATTCTTCGTCCATGTTCGCGTGCTGTTTCTGCGCGGCGACTTCAAGCTCTGTTCGATTGTATTTGTTTTCAAGCTCGCAGAATTGATCGTCCAACTCTGACGAAGAAAGAACACAAAAGCTGCATTTGCATGGTACATACGAAGAGTGGTGCCTTATGCCAAGACAACCTGATATCCAGATCAATCAGTCAAATCAATAGCAATGTGAATATTTGCAATTGAAACAATCAAACTCAAAAACCACAAAAGCGAACTTTGCGCTTCGGTCTGCGCCTCAGCGATTTTCGCCTGAATTTCGTGGCTGTGCACTTGAAGTCGATTCAATTTGGCACGCTGCTTCACGAGCTGGTGGTGTTGCAGATCGTCGCGCGTTTTGCGTAACTCCTCCAACTGCTTGGTGACAACTAAAATGAAATACAAAAAAAAACTCGATTTTTGATTGCGCATCCGTTTCCAGAATACTCAGTTGAAGTTTACATCAGACACCGTGAAAAGCAACGCAATTTTGTGGTCTCTGTCGCAAAATCGATTCATCCTGCTCCTGAAGCAGATTTAGATTATCATCACGACAGAAAATTTGCGACGCACCTGTGGCACCACGCGAACCTGTGGCGTGGGCCAAGCCAAACATCAAAATTATCCGATTAAAAAATCCATTTTGAGAACTGAACCACTCTGATGTTTTACAGACCATCCGATTTATTTCGAAGGACATGAGCAGCTGCATTTAGATCGACGCATGACACAGTCACGCAGGTGCCCCAATCGTCTGCTTTCGTCAGATTTTCTTTGGCTCCCTGAAAATAATTCGCAAAATAATTCTGGCAAAAAACATTGAACAGCGTGAACAGGAACAAAAAATGCTGAAATCTGTCTGTGCCACCAAATTAGAATTACACGAACATCTGAAAGTGATTTAGTTGTGTCGTCGATGATCATCGCCAGCGTCTGCACTTTATCTGATCCGTTGAACAACAACGGAGCATCGCTCGAATTTGGCGCAAACTTTTTCGCCATTTTTTTGCAAAACGCTGTTTTTTCAAATTCTAGTTTTTGCACTTGAATGTGTTGTCTGTCCGCAATCGCATCTAATTGGTGTATCCGATCAATCTTAGCTTTGTTTGTGTGTTGTTCACTATCGTGTCGTGTCAATATGCGTGGTTTCAGTGACAGTTTTTTTGGCGTTGTTTTGCAAGCAGGTCGCTTTTTCGTTATCGTCGTCACTTCGATCTTCGATGCGATGAGCGATGTTTGTTCGAGTCCACTCCACTCCGCTCCGAGCCAACCTGAAAGAAAACAAAAAAAAAGAATTGAATTCACCAAAAACAAAACGGAACTCTGAAAAACATTGTCTCAGATCGCCAAATACGCTTTCATTTTCTGTTCAATTGCGATTTGCGAATCTAATTCTGTCCCATTCCTTCCATCCCATCTCCCATCCCATTCATTTTTTTCGTGAAAAAAATTTCAAATTTGTTAAACATTCGCTCGCTTTCACGTCATTCTGACAATCAGGCAGTGGTCTCGCAGCGATCGTGAGAGCGCGCGATTTTTGGATAATTCCGCGGAATCACCGGTAAACGACAACCGTGGGATTTATGACAAAATGGAGGAACACACGAAGCAGCTCAAGGAAGAGTTTGCAAAAGTAAAAGTTTGGTAATTCGTGAAAAACGCGAAAATCACCCAATAACGCGTATATCTCCGAAATTACGCAAATATGGCCGCGCACACAACCCCGACGACCCAAGCAGAGCAAACTCTGTGTGTGTGTTTGTTTGTATGCGAGATCATTCTGTTCATACGGTACGTACGTTCCCCTCTTTTGGTTTTGTCAGCATGGCATTTTTGATGTGTGCACCTATATTCACATTCGCAGTTGCTTGCCAAGTGGCCAGTTTTTGTGTCGTTTTTTGGGTGATGAAATTTCAAAATTGTCGCTTTTCGGTTTTCATTGTTTTTTCATGGCGTGTTTCCACAAGTTTTGAATTGGTATGGCGTTACTTGGACTGTTGTTTTTTGAAACGATGTCCATTCGATTTTTCAAATTCCGCGCTTCTCTTTTTTCATCTTTTTGAAACAAGTCACCGTGATGAATGTTAGCTTGTTTCTCTCTCCTCCCCTCCCTCCCTGTTTAACAGAGAGAGAGGGGCGAGCGAGAGGGGAACGATTTTGTGGTAAATGTAACAAAAACTGCTTGCGGTTGCCAAGTGCTCATTGTGGTGGAAAATGGAAATGGTGTTTTTGTTCTTCGAAACGTTTGTAAGTTTGTTTTTCGAAATCTTTCGTCACTTTTGTATTTGTTTACCTGTCAAATAATGTCAAACAATCAATATTAGCAGCAGCGATTGCGCGAAAAATTCAGTTGAATCTTTTCGTTTCTTCCATTGCTTCGATTTTGTCTCCAATCCAAACTGCAAAGTACAGAACTAACATCGCTCTCAGTTGGCAAAGACAGACAACCGCAAAATTCTTATTCTTATGCGATGTATTTATTTTAACCATCTCCTCAAAGGCTAAAAAAACATTTTTATCAACTTCCAGAGCTTCTTTTTGAATCCGGTGCCGCTATTTCTCCATTGGTTCGACTTTTCGATTAAACTTTCGAACACTGAACACTTTTGTTCATGGCGTCGTCGAACTGCGGCGGCGGCGATGACGATGGAAACGCCGCCACAGTCGCCGACGTTGAAGTCGGAGTCGAACCGATTGGAAATCTGTTTGATGAACTTGGCAACAGCAAGAAATCACCGAAAAGGAAGGACAAATCGAGCAAATCGCCAAAAATTGCCAACGACACCGGAGCATCCGAATCAGATTTCCACAGACAGAACGTGCCGAACGGGGGCAGTGAATTTAGCGACGACGACGCTGGCGAGGAAGAAGAAGAGTTTGTTGAGTCGATCGTGTTGGACGACGGCAAAACGTACAAATTCAAGTCGGAGACCGCGAAAGTGCGCGTGTTCGTCTGCGACGGCAAACGTTGCTCGAGCTGGGTGAGGTTTTTTGTTCTTGTTTACTTGTACCGTATTACCTCTATTAAACCCCCCCCCAAAATTAAACCCCCCCCCAAAAATAAACCCCCACCCCCTCGACAAGTTTCCAAATAATCCCCCCCCCCAAAAATAATCCCCCATGGGGGATTATTGGAAACCTGTTTGAAACACACACCCAGAAAAACATACACATAAACAGTGAATTCAGTGGCTGGTTGCAGTGAAAATGATGAAATTGTGCTACCAAAGGCCCCAAATGGATGAGTTAATGGTAATTTCATTACAAAAGGCTGTTGTAAAAGGAAATTTCTATGTAGAGTAGAAGTTTCTGCGACTTCCTTCCTGCCATGGAAGGTATTTTTGCCATTTTGCCCATCCCTAAAAATAGTTTCCAAATAAACCCCCCCCCAAAAATAAACCCCCCCCCAAAAATAAACCCCCACCCCCAGAAGTCGCTGAAGAAATAAACCCCCATGGGGGTTTATTAGAGGTAATACGGTATGAATTTGATTGCCTTCATATTTGTTCTAGGGGGGGGGGGCGGGCCGGGGGCTTCAGGCCAAACATTTTTTTTGAATCTACTTATCAGAGATGTTTTCTCGGCTCAGCTATTATCTATCTAAAAAATTTTCTTAGCCAGCTAGGTATCTATTCATAGTTGTTCCAGAGCCGGGGGTTTGGGGGGGGGCGATATAGATAGCTGGAGCAAATTTTCCAGATAGATAGATAGCTGGAAAATTTTGGGGGGGGGGCCGCGGGGGGCATGTGACTTTGGGGGGGGGCGGTCAAAATTTTGAAATTAGATAGATAGATGGCTAAAACGCTAAAAAGCTATAAAAACAGCTAAATAATGCTTAAAACATGCTAAAAATCAAGTATAAACGCACATTTTAACTAAAATTAGCGAAATTTTCAAGAATTTCGAGCAAAAATGGTCAATTTTGGTTAAAAATTGACTCATTTTATGTCTTCGAAGACAGAAATTTTCAGATAGATAGTTGGCTGAAAAATGTTTTTAGATTGATAATAGCTGAGCCGAAAAAACCTTTCTGATAGAGATAGATTCGAAAAATTTTTGGGGGGGGGCGGCCCCCCAGCCCCCCCCCCTAGAACAACTATGTATCTATTTGAAAATTTTTGTTTTCGAAGACAGAAAATTTGTCAATTTTTTACCAAAGTTGATCATTTTGCTCGAAATTCTTGAAAATTTCACTGATTATCGGTATCGGTAAAATATGCGTTTATACTTGATTTTAGCGTATTTTAAGCATTATTTAGCTGATTTATAGCTTTTTAATGTTTTAGCTATCTATCTACGGAATGGCCGAGTAAACATGTGGATCTTTCAGTCATTGCAAATGCGTATACTCATCGTCGCCCTTCGGAGTCTTATATTATGATTTTCAGGCGGTTCGACATCGCGACAAACTGCAATGCCGACAGTTAGCAGCTCAAGAACTGCCCAAACAAAAGCCAGAGGAGGTGGTGGTGGCGGCCGCGGTAGGCGACTTCGAACCCGCGGTGGCACATCTGCCAGAGGATCGAAAATGTCGACAACCACCACCAATCGAGATCCACTGAAACCAGCAAGAGTGCCCCCATCAACTAAACAGCAACCGACTGAATCTGCAGCGAGAAAACGCAAACGGCCGAAGCAACGCAAAGCGTCGGAAGGTAAAATGACATTGGCGTTGCCATGTGGAGTTGTGCGACCTCGCGTTCGGATGTCATTCGGGAATCTGGTATTGTGGTTTTGTGATCCACTGATTCCATCCAATATTGGACAGTGTAAGTTGACATTGAATCCAATTCATGTATGAGCCGCAAGGTGTACGCAATCAAAATGGAAGTAAAGAATGAAATCCAAAAACGCCAAGTTCAAGCAACTCAACACAAGCAACATTCAGTTTAACATTTTTTAACACCTTTCATTTTTCCAATTTCCTTCGTTCTTGCAGAACCACGCGACGATAATCTCCCGGATGATGAAGACAACCTCTCAGTCGACGACTCATACGGTTCGCGAATATCCGATTTGACGACGGACGATTTGCCACCGACGAAACGATCCGCTCTGGATGACGAGTTCTTTCGTCTAAAGCAAAACATTGAACAACATGCCGCGGCGGCAAAAGGTTGGTTGTTTTTTTCAATTTTTTGAGGAACTTGAATATTTCAATGTAAATTTATGGACAACTTTGGATTCTGACTGATCCGCTTGAACTGCTTGTGAGTGATCGGTTTTCGTAGGCTTTAGTCGTTTGAGTACAGCTGGCTAGCCGCTCCACAATGAGTCACTGTGATCATTTTTTTGTTCGGAATTCTTAGCCGAAAAGCCGGCGAGTTTTTACCAAACCATGGAACCCAAGATACAGAAATTCACAAATTGCAGCTCAAAAAATCGCGCCGGCCGTCGGTCTTGAGCAAGAGGCGTCCGAAAGTTCGGAGAACGAGGAGAGCGAGTCGACGTCGAGAGCGGCAGCGCTGCCGAAGCGGCCGAAACAGGCGAACCGGGACGATCGGTCGTCGGTGGTGTCGTCGACGATCGCTGACGATGACCACGAATCGGAGACGTTCGAGTCTGACTTTGGGCAGGAGGTGAGGAGAGACACTTTTTTTTATGTGGATTGGCTGATTTTGAACAATGGAGACAGTAGCTGGCTGATTGGTGCGTCACCAACCGGCTGATTGATTATTAGTATCGTCATGGTCGTACCCGGGTGACACGGTCGTCTGGTGTGGCGGAATATGGTGCGCGGACACAGGGGGCAAATGGCGTTTGCGGCAAGCAGCGCCGTGTTGCGGTAGTCGAAATCGAACCACGGTTCACCTCACCACAACGTCGCATCAACAAGCAACAGCACAACGTGCAACATGCTAATAATGAATCTCTGCAGTTGCACGCGTTTCATGTTGCCTTTTCAGTCAGACATGGATGACGACCGTGGCGAGGGCACCAGCACGCCACCGGGCTGGCTTAGTGCACAGGCGCCTTGGGTGGAGCTGCAAGAGCAGGTGATCGCTGCGCCGTTGGAGTTGCCGCCGAGCTCAGAGGATCTGCTCATTGACAACCAGCATTTGTTTGATGCTTTAGAGGTATATGAGCGTTTTGTGCGAGTTTTCTGGATATGGTGCTTTTTGTGAACTTGCATACGCAATCAACTGTGAGTTGTGTTTTTGTGTTCTCAAAATGTGCTTCCCAAACGGTTTTCAATACGTGCACGGTGCGCATTTCGTTTTTTTTTATCTCGAGTTTGAGTCAAGAGTCTTGACTTCAACCGACAAACTCAGTTTCACCATTCGCCTTCCGTCTTATCCGCATCTTACAAACGAGAAAAAACGCGTGTGCGCCCAGGTGTACGAGATACTCCGCCGCTTCCATCACCTGATCCGCCTGTCGCCGATGTTGTTCGAGGATTTTTGTGCGTGTCTGCTCGCGAAGGAGCAGTCGCGTATGTTGGCGGACGCGCACGTCGCCCTGCTACGGGTGTGCTTGAAGGACGACGACGACGAACAGATCGTGCTGTGTCCGCCGGACACGCGCGAGTCGCAGCATCTCATGTTCTTTCTGCTCGATGCGATGACTTATGCGGAGGTGAGTGGGCCACTTAGGAGATGTGAATGAGTGCTCCATGGGGTGGTCTTGTTTCCGTGAATCTGGACCAGCCGCATCATTATGTATGTTTGGTGTGGTTATATCACCACTATTGACTGGCATAAAAAAACTTGTGAAACGGTTTTTTTGTCTCGCCACGTTTTATCACACTTCCTAGCGTTGGATATTCGTTGAACTCTTTTCAACCATCGACTACACAAACCGATCTGCTTCACCGGCCTCCGTGCCGATCTAAAAAAAGCTAAATGTCACCTTTCGACACTAGGTGCTCCGTCAATACGCCGTCTCGGACTCGGAGAACTGTTCCCCTGAAATCAGGACGATCCTGAACACCGGTGACTACCCGTTCGTTGGTCTGAACGAGCGCCTGCTGGTGCTACGATGGTTGTGCGAACGATTCTTGAGGTCGAGACTGTTCAACAAGGAGGTCAAGGACGAGGGGCAACTGGTGCACGATGAGCACTGTCGAGATTGTGCTAGTACTGGTGGGTTTTTGTGGTGGGCTGAGGGGGGGGGGGGGGTGGGTGGTAATTGTGAGTGGCATACTCGGACGTTCGGGCAAAAGGGGGATGGGGGGGGGCAGTGAGTTGGTTTTTGTAAGACCAGTTATGAACGAAACTCTATAAGCCACACTGCATTTGAGGCTATTCGATTTTTGAGCATGTGAACTGTTGCGATTTTGTGGTTGAATTTGCCAGAATCGCGTAGAGTGCGATTTGTAAGACTGAAGGTGACACTTTTCTTGTGCAGGCGAACTGCTCGTGTGCGATGGCTGTTCAGCCGGCTACCACCTGGCTTGCTTGATGCCTCCGTTGAGCGCTGTACCGGAAGGCTCGTGGTATTGCTATGCTTGTCGAGCTCATCAGGTTCGTTAATCTGTTCTGTTTAGGCGTTGACATTTTGTAGCACGCGTTTGCAAAGTGATTCAGAACTTTTCTGGAAGGAACACCGTGCAATTTGTTGTGGTATCTGACAAAATGCTGCTTAGTCACAAAAATGCGTGGTATCGTGTTTTTGTGACGTGAACCGTACGGTTTCCAGAAATGGTAGAGTGATAAGCAACGGTCGATTGGATTGAAACGTCAAGGGAAAACGTGTAACAAACAGCACCTGCAAAAGTGAGCAATCTCGACTCGCCTGCCCGCCCATGCATTTCAGGTGAAAGGCGTTTACGACTGTACGACGAGAGCAGAGCGCGGTCGCTACTCACTCCGTCAGCAGTGGCTGGGCGTGGATCGACACGGCCGACGCTATTGGTTCCTGGTGCGACGGCTGTTTGTGTGAGTCGTTTGGAAAAATTCACATTACAAAAACAGTTGTTGTTGTTTTTTAATTTTGCTGAAATAAATGAAAAACAACATGACATCCGTTCTTGAATAAACCTTTGTAGACATTTACAGAACAACAGGCTGATTTGAAGATTCGGCTAACGTTTGATGTTTTTGTTTTCAAATCGTTCAGCTTCAACCAAGAAGGCGACCAGAGCGTCCGCTACTACAGCAGCCCTGTACAGTTGCGTTGCTTGATCGAGAAACTCGACGCCGACAATCTCGAGGGGGCGTTGTGCGATCGGTTGCATGAACTGTTGGCGGAGATGCTCAGGCAAATGGAGATCACGCGGCAGTTGACCGAGCAGCAGTGCACTACGGATCGCTCGTATCTGGAGATTGCCGAATATGGTTGGTGGAGTTTTTCTGTCAGGTTTCAGTTGGAAGTGGAAATGGAAAATGGAAAAACATCGAAATCGTATTTCAGGTTTCTTAAGCAGCGCGCTGCTTTTCATAGTTTGGTTGTACACCTCCACCAGCATCTTGATTTCGTCATTTTCTTTCAGTCGATCCGCCCCCAGAGAAAGGCAACGAGCCCCCTGCAGAGCTGATGGAGCTGGAAACAGCGACGTCGTCTCGTGCCGTGCAGCCGACTGGACTAAATGCACTGCGAATCGATTTCACGGAACAGTCCATGGATACAAGTGCAAACGGTGGAACACGTCGGTTGTTTGCTCATTTATTGATTCAATAATTTCATTTTTTTTATTTTCTCTCATAATTTCGCTTTGTTTTTAGACCAACGAGTGGAACAAAATGACGCCAACGATCCGGAGCAAGCGAATACGTCGAAAACTGAGAATCGCTTGCTGCTGCATTTTTACGATTGCTTGGAACGGGTTCGAGAAAGTGTGACGCCGCGTGACGACACAGATGATGCGGAGGGTGCGTTTCATATCTGGCGTTCCGTTGTTCGTTCAGATCCAGCCGTATTCTGTTCTGTCAACCTGCCTGAAAAACTTGTTTCCTTGATTTTCAGCCGTCAAGAAAATCTTGCTGGTCAGTCGGTGGGGTGAGAACCCAGAGAAAAAAGCAGCCGCCGACCAGAATCAGGCGAAATTGAGGACAGCGCTCGGCGTGGACGAATACACGGACGGCACGGCCGTGCTAGAGCCGATGGAAAAGGCTGACCGCACTGCACCGTACAAGCTGGGAATGGAGCCGTCCACGGTGGGCGCAGCGTTTTCTTGTGATCGTTTTCAGTTGTTGGTTGTTCATTTTCGTGCGAGAAGATAATTTTTCATGTATAGTCAAATTGTAAATGATTGGCAATCAACTGATTCACTGCTTTTGACGTTGGCTCATTGCTTGCCCCAACAGCTTGATGCAACCAATTAGTGTGCCCAGAATCAAATGCCAGAATGCACGGATTGCATATTTTTAACAATTTGATTGTGCACCGTTATGTGTCCCCAAAAACCCGATCTTTTTTCGTTGAGGCCTTCATCTCTTTCAAGAGTACCCCTTCATATTGATCGTATGGACCAAACAAATTATCAACCAATTCGGATTTGCGAGCCATTTGGTTGCATTTGCTCAGTGTTGTCTTGTCCATGGTTCAGGGTTACCGCAAATACGTCAATTATTACGCGGTGTCCGATTATGCGAAGCCGCCACATGAGCGAGTCGTCGAAAAAAATCGTGCCGCTGCGATGGCTCGCAAATACTCGGTCGATGAGGCCGGAACGTTTGAGGTGAGTTTTGCGATCGCTTTACGTTTTGACAGCACCTTGATGGGCTGTTTGGATTTGTAAACGAACCATTTGAATTTGAATTGAAATCAGTAAGCTTTGATTTCGTAAAGGATCACATTGATTAGAGGATTGAATGAACAAATCAAAAAAACGAACAACCGAAAAAGCCAATCGTATTTTACCGTTTAGTGGCCGAAACTGTCTGCTGTCGGCGACGACGCGGCGCAGGCGATTTATTTGGACAAGGAGACCGTGACGCGAACGCTGGCCGGCTGCGTTCGATCGATGGATGAACGCTTCCCAACGGAGCTGATGCACAGACTGTGGAAGAGTCAAGGTGAAACGGCATTGCTCGCTTTGTTTGGCGCGAGGGTTCGTAGTTCCAGTACTACCTTTTGTGAAGGCTGATGGGTCATTCAGGTTAATCACTGTCTTCTTCATCTGCACACTGCAGCACAGTACTTTTTTATTTCGATGAAGTGACACAAACCGCTATTATACTCATCACATCAGTTCAAGTTGTAGCGCTCATTGATGTTGTTTGGTGGCAAGCGTGCGTCAATTAGCCCGTTACAGTCTGTGAACGAGTTCGTTTCGTCGTTATCAAACTCTTGGGAACCTAAAAGTCTCAAAAAAGCACTCGCACTCGACTCGACATGTTATGAAATCACGTTTTCATCAACATTCCAACTGAGCACCACCTGTCTCCAGGGCGCCCCACGCTGCGCAGTTCGCTCGGCACGCACGATGCGCTGTCGGCCGAAATGATCGCGAATCAATTGGTGCAATTCGAGGCGACCATCCGCCGGTGTGCACTGACAAAATCGTGGCTGAACTCGCTCGGCCACACGCACCTTGAACGCACCAGTGTCGAGCAGCGCGACAGACGCCAGAAGGAGGAGAAACGAAGGAAACACGACGTCAAGGTGACAAAAGCGATGCTGTTGGTGACATCGGACATTCGTTCGTGGGCCCGCACCCGCCGATACGTTTTGTCATGTTGGCTGAATGTGAATGGTGACGTTTAGCACCGTTCAGCTGGATTTATAGAAGGCTTGTGCTAGTCTGCGTAGAAAATTTAGACAATATGCTGGAGTTTCGAAATTTGACCTGAACAATTTTCGTCGCAGACTGCTGACAGCAACCGAACTTGGTGTCGTTTGTTTACGTTTGTCGGTTTTTCTCCAGGAAGTCCTGTCGAACGACACGTACGACCCGGAGATCGTCTGGGTGCAGTACACTCGATTCCAGCACCGAGCGAACGGCCATCCGCCGCATCAAATCTGGAAGCAGAAAGACGAACAGTATCGACTGTTTGGTTTGTGTATTGTTGCTTGTTCCGGCATGACTTTCTGGATTTGGCACTTTTACGCGCTGAAATGTTCAATATTAAATGACGTCACACATCGCACAGGCCATCACAAACTCGGCGGTTGGCAGTGGCATTCGTGCACACGGCTCGGCCAGTGCAAAACGCGCGATCCAGCTACTCGAGAACGAAAACGCCGTCGGATCGATGGTTTGACGGGCACGTTTTTGGCGAAACGCCAGGACCAGTGGCGCGCGGTGGTGCGTGAGCGAAAACGGGACGTGCTCACGGAGTGCTACAGTGTGTCCTGCAGAAGTTTGCAGGCGAAACCACCGGTGTGTGGACCGAACTCTCAGCTGCAGCGCTGTTATAGGTTAGTCCGTTTTGGTTGAGTTTGTTTCAATTCATTGTTGAGTACGCTTTCGGTTCACTGTTTTGCGGTGGCTCAGTTGGTTGCATTACGCTTTTGCTTGTCACGATCTGACTGATCAGCAAAGCGTCTTGCAGCAGCAAAGCAATCAGCCGACTGCAATGCAAGCGTTTCTGTCGTCACCATCGTTCTCTGTCCGCCCACTTGCACCGTCTCTCATTTGCCATTCGCAGCGCGCAATGTCGAATGGAGACCGCCGGTGCCGAGCGCACCCGGCCAGCAGACACGGCCGACATTGCCAAGGTGGTCGTCCGTGGTGCGTTGCCGCGCGACGTCCAACTGGGCCGGCGCAGGCCGCATCCACTGCCGCCGGCGCACGATTTTCGGTTGGCGCTTGGCGTTCATTTGCTTTGTGCCGAGTCGCGTTTGGCGCGGCGTTTGTTGCTGCGAGTCGAGTTTTGTTTGAAAGAAGAGCATTCGGACACGGAACCCACCCACCCACAGATGAAAGATAGCCATTCAATCTGTCAATTTTTTGCGGGCTCGTTGGACGCAGCTCAGCACGGTGCAGATTTGGGCCTCAAAACGCGGACCAGAACAAATAAAACGACTTTTTTGCTCTTGCTTTTGAGCGGATACAATAATCACGGAGAGAAAGGCACTTCACAGCAATCATCATTTTGCTCGTTCCCACTTGTTCAGCACGAAACGCGGCCGACGGTCGAGTCTGTTCGTGTTGCCCGAGCAGGCGCTCCGTCGCCTCGCACGTACCGGCGGCCTACTAGAGCGACTGACGCCAGACGGCTGGAACGTCTCGTCGAAGGGCTCGTGCTCGTGGCCGTATCCGTGCGTGCGTCCGTATTTCAGCACCATCTGGCGCTACCAGACGCAGGCGCGCGCACGCAGCGTGCACGCGGTCGCACTGGCATTCCGTCTGCTCTGGGTCAACCTGAAATGGGACGACGCGTTGGAGCCACCCGACAAGGCACGTTCCTGTTCCCGGGTTCCCGGTGGAGTCTGGTTTTTTGTTGTCGTTATTTTTGGTTTTTGTAAATTTTTTTGTTTTTTTTTGTTTTTTTTTGTCTCTTTCCTTTGCTTCTAATTGTTTCGTTCGCTTGCGGAAAGATAGCCAAATGGCGTTATTATTCACACGGTTATTATTCGGTTGTTCAGCAGGTGTGTGACTAAAAGAACTTGGTGAAAAACATTTTGGAATCTCAGACTCGTCCTTTTGGTGTTGCAAGTTTATTTCATGATTTGTTATCATTCGACTTAATTCGCCGTTTTTTGTTTTTCACTCCAGCTGCACGACGGAAACGTACCGGTGATGACAGTGAACAACGACGACAATGATCAACAGCGAATTGTTAGTTTTGGAAATTTTATTGCACAAAACCGAAACCCGACCAGTCGTCAAAAGTCACACAAACGTAGTGACGGATTGGCTGATTTGAATTTATTACTGCTACAATGAAATTTGCTTCTCTGGGAGACAGGAACACAATTCGTGTAAGAAAACATTGAGGTAACGCCGTTTTCTCATCTAGAAACACCTCAGAAAAACCACGATACGATTGCAAAAAAAAACCGACAATTCGAATCTCCATTCTCAAAATCGACCAGTAGTAGCTGGCTCAGTTTCTGCTCAATCACCAGGTCCTCGATCACCATGAGCTACCGCCGCATGGTCTCATCAGCAAGTACTACATGAAGATCAACGAACTGTCCGTCGATCTGTTGGTCGATTACGAGCGAGAAATCGCGAATCAACGGTCGTCCGCGAAAAAGCGACGTCGCTCCGTTGTCGCGGTCGAAGTCGGCAAAAGTATGGACTGCCTTTGTCTCTTCGGATAGGTTTTCAAGCGAATTTCATTATGTTTTGTGAATTTTCAAAAAAAAAATTCCAGCGCGTGACACGCTGCTGTTCTCGCAGCTCGAGGGCACCGTACGTCGATTGGAGTGGGTGAACGACGCTGATTTGAAGGTCGGTGATAAACCGCGAATGTTTTGGAATGAGCATTTTTCGGGAATCGAAATTTTATATTTTGGGTCTCCGAACTACATGCTGTTCATACAGTTTTAATCGGAGTTTGCTGCTTTTTTTGCAAAATACAATGAATGAATGAATTGTATTGTTGTGATGAGCGACTCAACGACAACGTCGACTATTGTGGATTTATTCAAACGTGTCCGGACTAAAATGACGTCATTTGCTTTGAAGACTCCCGTTTATCAAGGTACAGGCACCAAAATGTCAGTTTGGTGTGACTGATTCGACATTCACCATTTGTTTACGGGAAGAAATCAACTAAACGGAAAGTCTGGTTTGCTGTGAACGGCAAGCGCATGTTTGGCGGCGCATGACGTCATTTCAGTGGGACACGTTTAAAAAAATAGGTCATAACTATAAAAAGTAAGTGTACAGCGCTGAATTTGCTCAGCTCTGGGAGATCGTGACGTACTGGCAGCGGCTGGAGCGGCGCATGACGATGGAGGCGCAGGCGCAACGCCTCCAGGAGCAGCATCGTCTGCGGCTGTCCGCCGGCACCAACAGCATTCTGCTGCCGCAACGCAAATCGCTGCCGACGAACGATGCCGCGTTCAGTAGCAGCGCCTCGATGCTCAGTCGTCCGTTGCGACTGGTGAACGCGCTCGACACCGGCTCACCCACCACCCTGGTGTTCGGTCGCAATGCGGCTGGTCGAATTTGTGAGTGCCGGTTTTTTTAGGGTTTTTTTTCTCGGTGGAAAAAGGAAGGATAAAGGTGGAGAGTTTGATGAGCCCGCATGTGCCGTTGCGAGATTTTGTTTGTACTGTGAATTTCGCTTGTTTGAAAGCAACAACAGCCGTGAACAACAAACAACAATCGTGCAGCAACGCAAGTGCGCCCCGGCAGCGATGCGATGCGTCCGGTCACGTCGGTCACTCGCATCGTGTCGCCGTCGTTCCGGCCGCTGACTGCCGCCGCAGCTGCTAGTAATGCGGTTCGCTCGACCCGTCTGACGCCGATGGGCGCCGCCGCACAAACGACTCGCGGCTACGTCGTCCAGTCACGTGACCCGCACACGCCGTCGCCGTTGAGTCGACCGGAGCAGTGGCAGGTGCGCTGTGCGCTTTGTTGTTGTGGTGTATCATTTTTTGGGAAGAAAATTAGTTTTTTTTTGGTCTGACGCGCCAATTCAAAATTGTTCAACGTGACCGTGCCGTCGTATGATAAACTTCCAATGGTGTTTTCTTGGTAAAGTTTGATTATTTCTTATTTCTACATTCCAGAAAGCGTACGAACGCCAGCCGACATCAAGCGGCACTCAGATTCGACGCATAGTTGTGCCATCGCGCCCCGCGATTCCAACCGTGGTAAGATGTGTGTTTTTTTAAGTCTTTTTGTGCTAAACAAACGATGTCGTAGTATTCGTTCAGTCGTTTATCGAAAGACCCACAATACTGGATTAGTATCATGTCCATTCGCGAGCGAAGCGCAGCGTAGCGGACAGCGGATGCGACATAATATGGCCCGTCAGTCGCTCGCGCTAAAATTCCAAACTTGCTGTGCCTCGCATCGCATTGTGAGCATAAAAGGAGTTAAGAATTTTTTTCTGCGGCACACAGGCAGACAATCCACAGATACACTGTGTGCACGCGAAATTTTTTCGTGGTGATCTTCTACACACGCTGTGTGCGTATTTTATCAATTCTGAAAGTGAAAAAAAATATTCTTGTTTACCCCTTTTTTTCGGCTATGTCATCAAATGTGTTCGCAGTTTCAGTGATATAAAGAAATTTCTGACTGTTATAAGAAAAACATTTTCTAGGGTAAAAATCTTCGGGATTTTCAAATTTCGCATTCATTTTTTTTCCGATGCTTCCCAAGGCTCAAAATTGAGCTTGTTTGTACAAAATTACGAAAAAGGCTTATTTTGAAGTGTATTTGCGGTTTCTGCGCGAGAAACAAACCGTTATTTGACGAATAAAAAAGTTTCTAGGGGTAACCAACAACGGAGAGTTTGAATTTGACCTTTATTTTTAAAAAAATCAAAGGAATAGCTGTTAAATAACCAAAATCGTGACGATTTCGGGCAAATCGGCCGTAGAAATTGGCGAAATCGGTTCAAAAACAAAAAAAATAGAAAGTGGTGTATTCCGGGGTAATTCAATGCGCTGATCACGGATTTCGGGTTAGTTTTCTTATGTGAGCAACGGTACATACTGCATCGTGACGATTTCGGGCGAATCGGCCGTGGAAATTGGCGAAATCGGTCCAAAAACTAAAAATGAGAAACTGGTGTAGCCCGGGGTAACTCAATGCGATAATCACGAATTTTGAATTAGTTTTCTTATGTGAGCGCTCTACATACTGAATCGTGACGATTTCGGGCGAATCGGCCGTGGAAATTGGCGAAATCGGTCCAAAAACAAAAAAATGAGAAACTGTGTAGTCAGGGGTAATTCAATGCGCTGATTACGTATTTTGGATTAGTTTTTGATGTGAGCAACTCTAGATACTGAATCGTGACGATTTCGGGCGAATCGGCCGTGGAAATCGGTTCAGAAATGAAAAACAAGAAAATGGTGTTTTCCGGGATAATTCAATACGCTGATCACGGATTTTGGATTCGTTTTTTATGTGAGCAACTCTAAATGCTGAATAGTGACGATTTCGGGCGAATCGGCCGTGGAAATTGGCGAAATCGGTCCAGAAACGAAAAACAAGAAAACGGTGTTTTCCAGGGCAATTCAGTGCGCTGATCACGGATTTTGGATTAGTTTTTTTATGTGAGCAATTCTAGATACCGAATCGTGACGATTTCGGATCAATCGGCCGTGGAAATTGGCGAAATCGGTCCAGAAATGAAAAACAAGAAAATTGTGTTGTCCAGGGTAATTCATTGCGCCGATCACGGCTTTTGGGTCAGTTTTCTTATGTGAGCAATTCTAGGTACTGAACCGTGACGATTTCGGGCGAATCGGCCGTAGAAATAGCATAGGCGAATTCGGCCCAAAAACGAAAAATGAAAAACCTGAGTTCTCCGGGGTTTAGAAGAATGTGTGACCAACGAATTGTGAATTTGGTCCGACCTTCGCGGCTTATGTAAAAGTCAGAATATTATCTAAAAATGCGGGAGACGCACATAAAAGGAGGAATATGGCTTTGTGTAAGCAGTGACGACTTGGCTCGACAACACTTTTCAAGTCTCTGATGTGGTACACACGGATACAAGTACATAAGAGCCATATTTTTGCGCCGTTTATTCATTAAATTCGGTTGCACATGGCAACCCTCGTACTTTGTTTGTAGACAAATGAAACTTTCACATTTGCGGTATTTCGGGCATTTAGCGACCACTAAAAACACTAAAACAACGATCAATACATAATGTCCGCTGTTTGCGGTTTCGCCAGGTAGACGCATACCGCGGTGTCCCCTGGCTCGTCAGTGCGACGGACACCAGGCAGAACTGCCGAAGGTGTTTTACCACAGACAGATCTTATAGTCTAGGCAAAACATCAGATCAGACTTTGGATCGCTGACACTGCTTTGCCCAGGACAAAGTGTATCGCAGAGGTATATCGGAACGCAAGGTTTCCTTCTGTGGCAAAGGCAATGACTCACGGGACAGACGGTTTATCCTACCACAAGAGTTTGGTAAAAAGGGTGAAAATCAACGGCAGACAACACCATTCTGTCACTGGTTCTGGTGTGTACACAGCGGTGCGTACGTTAGCAACAACGATAAAGCTACATGCAGCAATGTTTTGCAATCTCTGATTTTTCTGTTTTGCACAGAATTTGCAGAATTTCGCACATGGTGTGATTTTAGACTAAACTGAAGAGGACAATTTAAAAAAATTAAAAAAGTTTTTACGCTTTTCAGGAAAACAAACGCGGCGCAAAAATATAGCTCTTATGTACTTGTATCCGTGTGTACCACATCAGAGACTTGAAAAGTGTTGTCGAGGCAAGTCGTCACTGCTTACACAAAGCCATATTCCTCCTTTTATGTGCGTCTCCCGCATTTTTAGATAATGGTTATATAGGCACAGAACCCCAATTAACACAGGAATTATCCTGATAACCACCAATAATTACCTACTATTAGCTTCTTCCCCCTAACAAGCAAAAGAAAAAAGTTGTGGAAAGCGTATCACATGTAACGGTGGCAAAAGATCATCTTTGGGATTTTGCGCCAGTTCCGATTTAGCTGAGTTGGTGACCGAAGCGCTGACGATCGCACACCACGGCCAAGCTCTGCTTTGTTGTGCCACTGTTTTGTCTAAATTGAATGAATTTTTAACTGTGCATACCTGTTGTGCCCGCGCGTAATAAAAGGAACCAACAGAAAGGGAGCTTTGTATTCGGAAAAAAAGTTTCAGTTCAGTTTTGACAAGTTTTTTCTTTATACGCAGGTTCGACCACCAGTCGAGAAACTGCCGCCTCACTGTTCACTGGCGAAAGTGGTGATGCCAAACAGCAATCAACGACAGATGGTCCTGGTAAGGATGATTGGTATGGTACTTTCCAATGTGAATAATCGACTGTATCAGGCTGTGGTGTTTCATGTTCAATTGTATTGAAGCAAATCAACGCTATCTCGTAACCCACCAGAGCCAGCTTAGGACTTCACTATTAATTGGTGAATCGGTGCACGAACACCAACTTTCATTCTCAGTTGGTGGACGTGCTGCAAGTGAACTCGGACCGGAGTCTCGTGATCCCGCAACTTCCGTCCGACCTCCGCTATCCGGTCTGGCTGCGTATGCCGGACGGCAGTCTGCAGCCGTTGGAACGTCCGTCGTCACGGCCACCGCCACCGCCAGTAGCAATGCCGCCGCCGAGCGCGTTTGTGCCCGTCGGATCGAGCATCATCGATGTCACCGATCCGAATCGATCTGTCGTGAGTGGTTCAGCGGATTTCGTTCAACATTATTTAGTGACGCATGACAATTTTGATGTCAATTGTTCTCATCCATCCGTGAATTTTTCTAAAAGTACGATCGATCCGTCGGTGAGATATCAGGGCAGTGGAATGCCGATATGAGCGTGCTTTGAAACGTTTTGTTTGTTTGATGATTGAATTTGGCGTTGGCACAGTTTTTGATAAATTGTCAAAGCTCTCCATTGCAGCCATTACCAGTGTCCTCGATTGTTGGTGGCGTACCCGGTGAACGCGTGGGCGCTCGTGTGCCGCACCGCCCCGCCGTCACAGCACGCAGGCCGTTTCGACAAGACGGTGGCAATGATGAATACGGCCAACAGGTGAGTCAGACAAGAGGCATCGTTTTCAAATGACACTGTAAACGCAGTCCCATCCAGTGCTGTTGAGAACTGAGAAAAAATGACAGCCAACTCTGTGTACATGACGTCTGTGCGCTATGCGTCCGCCTGGCTGGTGAAAAACCGCTAGCAACTTAAGTGAATGTAGAGTCGGTCAAGTTGCGAACGCGACGAGATTGCATGAAAATGCTCTTCTGTCGTTTGCCAATGCTGTTTGACTATCGTTTCGTTGTCCAATGAATACGTGATGCCATGTATTTTGCGTTCAGTCGGCGCCGATGATCGCGAGCAGTTCATCGTCCACCGCCGACACCCGTCAGTTCTACAGTCCCCAGCGTAACTCCGGCGTCATCAGTCCCAGTCGAGATCCGATGCTCGGTGGCTTGGTCGTCGGCATCGCTGAGACGTCAAGCACCAACTCACCCGACCTCTCTTCAATCAGGTGATTGGTTTTTTCTGCTTGTTTGAGATTTTAAAATTTTGTGTTTTTTGGTTTGTGTCAACTTAATTCGACGAATTGACTGACTCCTCTTGACTCGACTAATGATTATTATTGCTGATATGAAACATTTCCGGTTCATGTCGCTTTTTTCAGATTTTTTCCTCACTTTTCGACGTGAGACATGAGTAATGCGTAAAATGAGAGATACAAGAATAATGCTGATTGGTTATAATATACTGGAGCAGCCAATCAGCGTGCGTGTATAATTCGAACATCCTCAATTCCAATCAACTTTTTTTGATAAACTGTGCACCTGTCGGTTATACAAACTGTACCTGTTCACGTTTTCACCATTTTTCTCAATGCCAGGCCGATGGTGCCAACGAGCAGTCGTCAATCGGCAATTGCGGCCGGCCTGACGAGCAGAGTGTACAGACCACCGGTTCGAACGATCGGCGACGATCGAACTGCGTTGGTGACTGACACACAGCGGCGAGTGGCCGCCAGTGCAATGGCTCTGCAGCCGCCTGTGCTTGCTGGTATGCAGTGGCTTTGGAAAGTGTCTGTTCGAGTGTCATGGGTTGAGTGGTGTGCGTGCGCTGTCAATTATGATACGACAGCTGATTGCTTTGAATGAAGGCAATGTCAACATTTCATTGCGTTTAACTACCCTAGTAGTTCCTTGTTTTCCGATCGAGGTGCTCTGTTTGTACCAGGTCATCAGGTCACGTCTTGTTTCTAATCAGTTTGTTGTGCTGATGCAAAAACATTTGAGCACGGATGTTTTCAGATTTTTTTTTCGCCAGACAGCCTAACTTTCTTTCTTCAACCGTTACGCAGGTGTAAAATCGCGAGCACAAGCGGAATCGCTGCTCTCGAATCAGATCAAGATCGTACGAAAGCAACACCAGGAGCAGCAGCAGCTGATCGTTGATCGATCACCGCTGAAGCCTCGTGCAATCTCGCGAACGTTGACGCCGAGGGCTGGTGATGCGCTGCGAGAAAGTCAGTTGGCATTGGATATTTATTTGCATTGCTTATTGTTGTTGTACGTAGGTAAGTTGGCCTGAAGTTGCAATTGTGTAAGCCACAAGCAGTAACGGAGGCACAGCATTCAGTTCGGCGGTTCTGTTGACTCTGTCAATCGAAACTTTGTCAATGTCAATCATTTTGTGACTATCTGCCAAGAAAGCAGTGCAGTTAATTATGAAATTTTGCAGACTTTGATGAAGAGCCTCCAGACGAGAACAGTGAAGACGCCGTCGACATTGATGATACGGCTGGCTCGATTGTCGACAGTAAGGATTATCAAAAACCTGGTGAGAACTTTCAACTTTCAACTGATTGATTGTTGGAAGTTTGCTGATTGATTGATTGTTTTTTCAGTTTCATAGCATTCTCTCTCGTTTGTAGTCAAGTTGTGTTAAGACTGCATTTCTGATTCATTGAAAGCTGCGCATCACAAAAAATAATGTGAAAAGTGATGTTTGAAAGATCAATTAAACCTGCTGATCATGATGTTGGTCTGATATAGAAATCACGGACATGTGTTTGAATCCTATTCGAGTTTCGCAACTTTTCACCCTATCTCTTTCCAAAAACTGTAAATTTCCATCTGCTCCTATTCCAGCAGCTCATTTCGGTCGACCACAACAAACAACGACTGGCGACGCCAGAGCGGGTCGTTTCGTGCTTCCCTCGTTCAGTAGCAGACAATCAGCGTTGCACGCGCAACGTCGACTGCCGTTTGCACCGGCCGTCGCAGAACCGGTGGCGCCGGCGACGACGCGCAAGCCACTCGATCCGGACGAAGAACGAGAGCGAGTGTGCAAAGCGGTTAGGGTCTTCGTTTTAAAATACTGAGCTTTATTTTCTCAATTATTGTAACTGACGGGATTCAAGAGGGGCGCATCTCACTCATGAGGGCACTTCTATTCTGCAGTTGATGTTGTTGGCCAGGCCGAAATGCTGACTTGTAAAATTTGGCTGATTTGTTGAATTGTTTAATGGAGATTTCGCTTGAACAGTTTTCAAGGTTGCTTCCACCCACGCAAGTGTCCAGGATTTTCTCTCTGTGTTAATATTGAATAGATTGATTGTATTCTCTCATATTGATTTTAGATTCAGACTCTTGGAAAACTTTGTCTACCAATTCACCACTCAGATTCTCGAGAGCATTCTACGTCGCGTGTCCGAGGCCGATCGCAAGGATCGTTTGCGTGAGGCGAGAGAGCGCGAACGAGAGGAGAGTAAACGACTGAAACAAGAGTCGCAACGAATGTATCGGTTGGTCTGGTGATTGTGTAAGACAGGTTCAGTGGTTAAAGGTGCTTTTTTATCACAATCGATATTCCGCTGGTTTTGGTTTCGCCTGATTCCATGGTTGAAGCCGAAAACGGAAAACTCAACAAATTTTCATCCAGCTGTATGCTGATTCGAACTAGTCGTATGACCAATCAACGGATCGAATTCGATCGCAACCAACCAATCAGCTGAAAATGATTTCAAAACACCACGTTCATTGTGATTTCGACGTGATGCTTGCGTGTTACAGTCGTCAGCGCGCCATCCGTCAGCAGCTCGACAAGCAGATGGACGAACAAGTGACGTGGATGCGTCGCGAGATCGTGAAACGACGACGTGCGTTGGAGCGACTCGCCGAGAAGGAGGCACGCATCACGTTCCAGCAGGCGTACGCGCACGAGATCAGCCGGGCACAACAGCAGCAACACGGTGCACAGAGTGAGTGGTGTGGACGTGCTGTATTGGGGAGGGGGGGAGGTGGGGCAGTTGGTGATGGATGTAAGATATGGGATGGAATAGAGTGAGTGGTATTAGTTGTAATAAAAGCAATAAAATAGTGAGCTGTAATCTTTTTCACCATGCAATCATCATTGGACCGCCTATCAGACGTCGACCTGAACGTGCACATTCCGCACGTGCGCGTGATTGAGTCGGAGCACGAAACATCGACAGCGGACGCTCGTCAGTTGACGGTTGACGACGACGACGACAGCGACCACGAGCAGCGCATTGATGTCGACCATCTGCAGCTGACCAATCAGCACGCTGCTGAGAAATCGAGCAGTCGAACGGAGACGAAACACAATGCTAACAAGGAGGCCGGTGCCGCTCCAACCGATGAAGGTGAGCTGGCTTTTCGCTTGTTTGCTGGTGGAAAATGACGTTTTTTTTTATTCCGTGGCTCATTCGTCATTATTCAGCTGTCGACCAGAAGAACGTGAATGTGAACGAAAAGATTCGAGTGTTGGTGGATCCGAAACAACGCCACTGTATTTGTCGGACGGCGTATGATCCGTCAAAGTAAGGCACAAATGTTATGTTGGATTTTATTTAGTCCGCTGTTTGTTTGTATTGTTGTGCTGAAGTGGTTCTTTGTGCAAGTGGATTGCATTGGTAACCAGTCGCCGTGTCAGATCTGAAATTTCGATACAATACATTTGTATTTAGAGGAAATCCAGTTTATTGCTGTTCTCATTTTTCTCAAAATAAAACATGTTTGTTTAAACCTGTCACTTTTTCACATAATACGGAACATGAATTAAAGTAAAGGTGTCCGGTTTACAAACCTGCTCTACTAATTTGTTCAATAACAGTATCCACAATTGTCCACCACTGAATTGTCTGATGTCCCTCTCGCCCTCCCGTAGATTCTACCTCGCGTGCAATCTGTGCGAGCGCTGGTTCCACGGTCAGTGCGTTAACGTCACACAGAAGCGGGCGAGGAAGATTGACGAGTGGTTCTGTCAGGATTGTAAGAAGGAAAAACAGAAGACCGACCAGGAGCTCTACTGTGTCTGTCGGACGCCTTATAACGATGCAGAGTCAGTGCATTCGGTGGCATTTGTTTTATTTTTTCGTGTTTGATGTTGCCACAATTATGATTAAAAGTTATGTTACATGTTTATGTTTCATGTTGCTCCTTTTTTCATGGAAACACTGTTAATTTGAGGAAAAACATTCTTGCAAAAACACCATTTCAGTTTCTACGTTGGCTGCGATGGCTGCGAGGGTTGGTTTCACCCGCTGTGCGTTGGCACAACGCAAGAGTGAGTTTGTACTTTTGAAAAGCCGAAATCCATTAAAAATGATTGACTCTGCTAGCGCGCTGGTTGCTTCCAGCAACTTAACGTATCCATTATCTAGTCAAGGTTTAAAGCTTGACATTTTTCACCTTGTAACCGTCATCCTTTTGTCACCATTTCAGAGAATGCGAGAAATGCGAAGAATTCCTGTGTCCGCGTTGTCAAACGTCGCAGGGCCTCTTGGCGGGGCGTCTCCTCACTCGTGCCGACTACCCGCGGCTCTGGCGTCTCTTTGAGTCCCTTCTGGAGCACCGTACCTCGTGGCCGTTCCGTGACCCGGTTGACCCGAGCAAACACCCCGATTATTACCGAGTGATCAAGCATCCCATGGGTATGGAGTTTGAAAACTTAGAAGGATTATCTGATTCACTAGTTCTGCGACTCAATGCAGGCACCGATTGGATGTCAGTTTCATGCTTGACGCGGCATTTCTAAATCGCTGAAGTGACCTCAGTCCTGACCCTGAAGTCCATGAAATACGACACGGTCATCACACGCAGTTTTGAATTGCCGCACGTCAAGCAAGCCTGACACAAATTTCTTCTTTCGACGTCTGCAAATGCATCGAGTCACGAGAAGCAAAAGAAAAGATTCAGTTTCAAACGTTCCAAAATTTTCGCCAAATCAACAAAAACGTTTTTCTTCGCCCCGCAGATCTCCGTACCATCCAGCGGCGTCTCGAGTCGCTCGAGTACGAACGCCTACACCAGTTCGTTTCTGACGTCTGTCGCATCTTCGACAACGCGCGCGTTTTCAATCCGAAAGATTCGCCGATCTATCAGTGCGCGAATATTCTCGAGAAGCGATTCAGAGAGAACTTGCAGCAAGTCCGCGATGAGATCAATGCTGACCTGCAGGAGGAAGAGGACACCATTGAGGTAGACAGGAGAGTTTTTTTTATTTCTTCATTTCATGTGGGCTTTTTTGTTGCTCCCGCACCGGTTCTAGAAACCGGAAGGTACCAAACTCCGGTGGTTTTTGGCGTAGGGGTGAGCGTAAGGGGTTTTGTTTGGCTTCTGTTTCATTCGCATTGCAAAGTCACCTCTCGTCATCTTAGTCAGGTTTTGAATTCTCTCTCGGACAGAAAACTTCGATCGCACGGTAAGATTCTTATTACACACCTTGATTACTTCCATCAAGTTGTTCGATTTCAGCTATGTCTTTTGTGTTCAAGGGACAACAGATAGCAATTTCGAAACATTTTTCCAAATTTGCATTTCCATCATTCAGGGCGACCAAAGCAGCGCCGACCAATCAACGGCGTCCCCGCAACGGCCGCTGACTGAAACGACCGGTCAATCAGGCCAGTCACGTCAAACCGCAGCGTCTAACGCGATTCAACCACCAAGTGCAACAGTACAACCGGCACAAAAGAACGGCGTGGACGAATTGAACCAACTGATGATGGCTGACGTTCATGCTGCCACATCGGGACCACCGCAAGTGAACGGACAACTGCCGCATGGGACAGCGCCCCAAACGATTGTCGTCGGAGGTGTTGAGCAACAGGTTGGTCGCTTAGACAGTTTGGAAAGTTCAGTTGTAGTTGAGAGGTGCGGAATCGTTTTTTTTAATTTATTTATTCTGTGGTTTCTGTATTTCTGGTTCTTTCTGTAATGCAACTGCAATTATTTCTGTGGAACGCCATCGCACATCTGAATTCAGCGCATTGGTTGGCTGGTTTGTCACTCTCGCAGCCAGCCAATCAGCGTGCTGGATTTGAACTTTCGATGTTTGTTCAATTTTTTTTTGATTGCACGTTCAGGAAGAAATGGCGCCGCTGGACAGTCTGATCCAGGCGATGATGGCCGACCCGAGTGTGGAGGAGTTTCTGTCGGGTGCAGCAAGCAGCAGCAGCAGCAACAACAACAACACTAATAATAATAATGATCCCAGTGACCAATCAGCTAGCAGTCAAGTTGAAATGCTGAAATCCGACGGCGGTGGCGGTGTCACGACGGAGGCGGTGGTCGTGCAACAGTTGCAGCGGCATCCGTCCTCGGAGACGCACAGAACTACTCGCTCGGAAGATCCCCAGGAGGACGATCAAAACGAGACGGTGATTGTTGTCGACGACGACTTCCTGAACCAGGCTGACGTCATTGAGCAACGCCAGCAGCAGAACGATACTCGCGAGCGAACTACTGATGGAAACGTTGATGTGGCGGCGGTGCGTGGCGATGAGAATACACGCGAGAATAATGAGAAGATGGTGAACGTTGCTGATGATGATGATGATGACGTGATGGAGGATGACGATGATGAGGAGGAAGACGTCGTGCCCGTGGTCGGTGGCGGCGCAGCGTTTGTGCAGCAGCAGCAGCAGCCGGCAATAGAACAAACTGCGCAGGTTGATGAATCGCAGGTGGAGAGTGTAGCGGATGCTGATGACAACGCCAATGATGACGTGCATGTTGATTGAGATTGAGCTGTTGATCAATGTGGTATGAGTATTATTGTTGAACTTAGTTGTTGATGGATGGGTTTCCCACAGTTTCTGGTCTCTAACATTGATCTATTTTGTGTGAATCTTATGTTAATTGAGCCTGTTTTACGTGGTTTTTTCCTTTTGTCTTCAACAGTTCGTCTCTGCCGCAAATATTTATCAGTTGTGTTTGTTCAGTGAAAAATACGTTTTTTTGTTTTGGAAAAAGCCTATCAAGATTAGCTTGATTTGTAGTTGTTTTTATTTATACTCCGCAAAATTAATTTATACCAATTTTTCCGCCACAGACACGCATAAAGTTCAACTGTGGCAAAGTTACGTTGTTTTTTTTTATTCTTCCACAAATTAGCAGATCCGTTAGTTCGTGTTCATGTTCAAAACTCTGGGTAACTCTCTACATTGATGTCGGTAATAAATGGAAATTACAAAGGGTTCAAATCAATTTCTGGCGGGAGAATCAACTGAATGCCTGGTCACTTGTTACAAAACTTGTATTTTTTAATGTTTGTGGTTCAGTTTGTTCGTTCGCCCATATTATGGCTTGTTGTTTTGTAGTATTGTGTTTTTGTGCTGCTGCTTCCTGATGTGTGTAATAAAAGTATTCAATTTCCCAAAAACGTGGGTTTTTTCTTATTTGAGCCGTGCAATCAATTCAGCTCATCGAACAAAATCGGTGAATATTTGGAAATACATCTGCAAAAAGTTGTGTCAGCGCAAAACTTTGTCACAGAAAAAAACGCCGAACGCCCCTGACAATCAAGCAGCATGCTGTATTTGGAAGATTTTTTGGAATGTGAGTTTAGGAATAAATAATTTTATCTCGAAAGAAATCGCTATTAAAAGTGAAATCAACATTCATTCTCAGTTATCGAGCCGCTCCCGCAAGAGCTGCGCGACAAGTTGACCGAACTGCGTACTCTTGATTTGGAAGTGCAAAGTAAGTCGCTGAAGTTTGCTGGCTGTATTAGATGCGGAGTTTTTGTTAGAGCGTGAAACTGCGGACAAGCGCAACCAGACATTCATCTTTCTGTCGTGTTCCCGTGCCCACCCTTCGGTGTACGAAGAACGTTCGAGTCTGCGGTTTGGCGGCTTGTCGAACTGGCCGCCTCTGCCTTTGCTTACCCGTAAAGGCACAAAGCAAAAACTGCTGTAAAACTGTTTCCATGCGCATATGCAGATGGTGTGGCGACTGGTCAACTCGTGCATATTCAGCTTTCTGTTGCCGTGTATTTGCAGATGGCATGGACAAGCTGAGGACACGCGAAGATCGATTCTTTGCCAACGCCGATGCGATGGCCACTGAAGAGCGACAGAAGGAGGCGCACACCATAAAGCAGGTGCGGTGCCTCAAAGTTTGCTCGTTTTTTGTCGTATTTTTGTATTTTTTTTGTGGCATTCCAATTTCGAAATCGCTTTTTTTCTGTGGGAAACCCAAAGTGGTGCTCCGAAACTATTTATTCTGTGGGCCAATTTTATTATCTCAATCCTTATGTGTACCTTTTGATTCGGATTTCGGACTCTGAAAAAATCGTTAGGAGTATCGAAGACTAGAAGAGCTCTCTGACGACAAGGTGCGTATCGCGACCAACGTGCATGAGCTGGTGCTGAGGTACCAGCGGCGGCTGACGGGCGAGATCACAAAGTTCAAACTGGAGCTCGAGGCTGACAATCCGGGCATCACGGAGTCGTTGGAGAAAAGTGCGAGACTCGTTTGCATTCGCATGTTTCACACCGACAAATCAATCACTGTCTGTTCATTTTCGACAATCAAAACCAAAGAATGTTTCCAGTTTTCTATTCTTTTTCAGAAGTACGCGATGCAGAGCATCAACAAAAGAACTACCGCAAAGAACGTGAGTTTTTTTTTGTCGTATTGCGGGGAACCATTTTTTTCATCGCCGATGATAAAATGTAGAAACTGGTCGCTCAAAATTGGTTCATAACAACAAGCGTCGGATTCGGAAGTCTCTCGAGAAATGTTCCCCAAAAAGATCCACAAACCAACAAACGACAAACAACAAACAAACCAGACAAACATGCGCATCTACAGGCCGCCGCAAGCTGCGCATTCTTGAGCAACAGCAACAGCAACAACAGCAACTGCTCAACCAAGGCCAGGACGGCGACGCCAGCAGCGCTGTGTCAGACGCCACGATCAGTGGGCTGATTGAAGAGCTTGCGGGCGGCCAGTTTGCGTCCGCCTCGTTGATGGAGCAAAAACAAGAGCCGATGATCGCTTCGTTCATGAGTCCGTCCGGTCGACGAAGGACCACCGACCGACAGTCGAGCACAACGGCCGACTTTGAGGGAGGCGTGCCAGCGGCGCAGCAGTTGGCTACGGTTAGGGGCAGGGGCAGGGCTGCTGGTTTGGGGTTCCTTGGAGTTGTCACGTTGGTTGGTCGGTTAATGTGAAGAAGACAGTATGTGGCTGGGAGGGCATCTGATACCACTCAATACTCTCACTGTTTGACTTGAAAAGGAACGTTTCATTTTTTTGGGCCTGCTCAGCGAATTTGACTCACCACAGTTTATGCTGATTCAATCAGACCAGCACTCGATTCAATCGACAAATTCACGCTTCGATATGAACAGTTCAAAAAACAGGACATTGCCAAAGTCGTGCCGGCTAACACAGCGACGCCAATAACATGTTCCGTGGTTCACGCTAACAAGAAGTCCACGTTGAGACGTCTGGAAAGTCAGAAGCCTAGGAGTGAGAATACCAGAAGTCCTCACTTTGTAACCAGTGTTAGTGAGGCGACGCCGCTGACAGTGGGCGGCCAAAGCCGCACTGCATCTGGCGTGAGGCACACCCTTGGAGTGTCGACTCTAGGGTCAAGTGCCGATAATACTAGGAATCAGGACCACTTGAGGAGTGGGCACCTAAGGGTGAACTTACAAATGGAGGACCCGCCGAGGACTACTGCGCTCATATTCACGGCTGCATTGATCGTAGCACACAACACAGTCGCCCCCATTGCAGCAACGTCGCATCGCGTCACTGCCGCATCGAATGAACGAGCTGGCGGTGCAGACGGGCGTCGGTGGCGCCGGCACGTCAGCGGCACACCAGCAGCAGACGGCCACCGGTGGCGTGCAGCAGCTGCATCCGTCCGTCTCGTCCGTTGAGCTGAAGTCGCCGACGACAACGCCGAGCACACCGAGTACGCCCGGTCTCATGGGACCGCCGGTGACGCCCGTCCATCACATCAGTCCGCTGTCGAACTTCATTGCGAGCGCCGAGTCGAGGCATGGACGGCCGAGAAAGTGAGCGCTTTTGTGGTGTGGCGTGTGTGAGTCGCGCAACGACACATTAACCCTGTGCACTGGTCGTCGTTCGCTTTGCGCATCTGAAGTGCGTGTGCTGTTTGTTGCTCCCTACCGATACCATCGAGCACGTTCCTTCGCTCTTCAGGTGTTGGTTCTCTTTTCTTTCCCACTATCGCCCATCTTTTAGCCCCCCCCCCCGCTGGTGGACGCCGGATTTCAATTCCCGAGCGGGCACCCAGCGCAGAGGGTATGAGATAAGGTGACGTGATGTGACTCTGGGTGTATCCGGTTGTTTACAGCTGCTATAATGACACGTTCAAGTCATGTGGTCGATTGATTTTCTATAGCGACTAAATAGCTGAATTACGTTTTTATTAATTGCAGATTCACAACGCGCGTCCAAGAGATGGTGAAGGCGTCGATGGCGAAACGCGAATGTGAACGCGAGAAGGCCGCTCGTGTCTGGTCGGCGTCGCACTCAGATGGCATTGGGCCGGACGGCACGGTCGCCTCAGGTGCGGCGGCATTGCGGTGCTCTCATTTCAGTTTTATTGATTTTATGAAGTTGAATTGAATGACTTGCCTTTCGCTCGCGTCATCTTTGTGCACAAAACACAACTCCACGATGCAGTGAATCGAGCCGTAAGATGTGAGATGGAAGGCTTCAACTTGAGTAACGTATTCAGCTTTGTAATCGTTTCTCATTGGATATACCCATTCCCTCCCCCGTGGCGTTCAATTCCATCGTCCGTCACACGTCCAACCTGTGCAGGCAGCGCAAGCAGCACGGACCAATCGAGCGCGCCAGCTTCAAGTTCGTCATCCACGACGGCCGCCGCAAGCAGCCAATCAGCGCGACAGAAACGTCGCAAGGTCGATCGGTCGCTGTTCACGGCCGGCGAATCGGAGTCGGATGAGGAGGCGGATGACGACGATGATGAGGAGAACCAGCGCAAGTGGTGCATCTGTCAGCAGGTGACGTTGCGTGGATGGGACGGGTGCCAAACGGTGCGCTTTGTGGACGAAGTGGCACCATCTCGGGCATCTTTGGGTCTCCGGCTCAAATCGAACGGCCCTTAAGGCCTGTTTATACCTATGCGTATGCGCATAAGGCACGGCACGTCACATCCCGTGTTATCATACCACCGTTCATACCTGACGTACGTCGACTGCGTCTGCATACGTCAGGTATAAACGGGCCTTACGAATCTATCCGTGTTTTTGGTTCTTTGAGTCAAACTTCGACTTACTGTGTCGGCCATCAGGGTGGTACCCGACAAGTTCGCACGGGACTGCTGATGTTGACTGCTGTTTTGTGTTGTAATTTTTGTACTGATTGATTTTTTTCTGACCTCGAAACTCTTTCAGACTTCCTACGGGGAAATGGTTGCGTGCGACAGCGGAGAGGTATGGAAATTGTTGGTTTTTGCTTTTTCAGGGAATTTTTCTTGAAAAATTTCATGTTTGCTTTCAGTGTCCATTCGAATGGTTTCACTATGAATGCGTTGGTGTGACGCACCCACCAAAGGGCAAATGGTTCTGTCCTCACTGTAAAGGGCGTGCAAAGAAAAGTACAAGTGAAAGTTCGACTGGTTTCGTTGATATCGACAATTGATTGATTGATTGATGGATTAGTTGATTGTTGCTAATTTGATTGGTTAATTAGTTATTGCCATTGGATTGCACATATCGAGTTTTCACAGTTTCTGCTTAAAAGTGGTTGGTTACGTTTTGTTATGGTTTGTTCTATTTTATTCCTGCTTCTATTTTAGTCCAAGAAATAAAACAAGACTAATGAATTGTCGTGGTTGGTGGTTTTTGTCTCGACACTTTTGGGGGTCCGAAACCCCGCTGAGATTCGAATTCGTCGTGTACCTACCTGTCATTGTTGACGTTCAACATATTCTCAGAGCATGACCGATCGTGTGACTGTCAATCCAGGAGATCCCAAAACCGACTCAATGGATGTTGACACGGCCCTGGTGATCTCAAAATGGGCGCTTGCCCTGTCAGTCTCCACAGTGCTGCTGCTGTCGTTGTATCGCTTCTGGCGGTTTGTTCACTTCCGTTCATGAAAAAATTCGCTTCTCAAAACAGAGTAGTGTTTTACGCAGACTGTTTAATAATCTGGAATTCCATGCCATACGAACTTCACGTATTGGATTGAAAATCAACCAACAACCAAACAAGATGATTGCGCCATTTTCAGTCTCCGCTCGCTGACTCGCGTCAACTGTTGGTTCTGCCAGGCTGATTCGTACGTGCCGTACCGAAGTCGCAATTCGTGGACTTGCTGTGAATGCGATCAATACAACGGATTCATGGAGGTGCGCTCTGAAGGGCAGTAAAGAGAGATATTTTTATGCTGCAATGTGTTTGTTTAACGTAAACATGTCACCTTTTTCGCGAAATACAGAGCTCGAGGAATCAATCAGTCAATGCAAACGCAGTCGCAAGAAAACATATTTAGCCACAAGAGGAGTGTTTCAATTCAACCGAACCCGATGCATTCGTTCTTCTTACTCTAATTTAAAGCTTCTCATCTCTGTATTCTGCGAAAAATCGTGACACGTTTAAACAAACATACTAGGTATATTTTTTCGGCTGAATTGCACTCTTGCTGATGAAGGAGATTCATATGACATTGAACAGTTCAGTAAATCAAAAACAATATTTTGTGGTAAATTGCCGTGCCCACCCGAACGATCACAATCATCAAATTACGTTTTTCAGTCCGGCGACTACAATCGTGACCTGCCCGAGCAGCGGTCGGAGCGTTACAATCCACCGATTCAACCGCAGGTTCAGCTTTTGTTTTGAAACCTCGAAATTGTCTCGCACCCCGCCATCAATCAACACAAAAAAAACTAAATCTAGTGTTCTGAACATCGTCCTGAAAATAATCTGCCATTGATTTGTGGTCCTGGATCGTCTGCCAATTTGATTTTCATTTTTTCCGGACACAGGTGAAAGTGAAACGTGAACCTCAGCCGGACCTCTGCACGGAGCGCGCCGCGCGCAACGGCCTGTGTCGTCAGTGCAATGAAAACCAACTGATCAAAGTTCGCCAGCTCGCCAACTTCGTACCGCAGCACGAGGTGGCACGACCGTTTGTAATTGCTTTTTTCTCGTTCGCTTGCCACAAGACGCGTGTCACCGTCGGCTAAAGGTCGATAGCGGCCCAGTCGTTTGCTCCTCGGTCGACAGTGTCCCAGTCCTATAGCGGCCTGGAAATATAACTGAGCTGGGCGATCGATGCCCGTCTCGGCTTGTCTTACCTCGCGACGTTTTTTTTTAATTCTGTCTGGTGAGTTCGCGTCTGGTGACCTGACGCTTTGTCACGTGGCAGCCGTATTTACTCTGTTTTTTTTTCTTTTTTTTTCATTCGATAACAGGACAATTACGACGCCGAGGTCGATTTGTACAAGGCGAGATTGGAACGATTGTATGGGTTGTGTTCGAAGTGCGACGATTTGGTGACGGACACGTTGAACGTATGCATCGAATACGCTGTTTTTGCTGACAAGAAGATGATTGGCTGCATGAGAGGAACTGTAAATTATAAGGAATCAGCTAATTGGCTGCTTTTGAATTGCGCTCACTGATTGTTCCGAGATGCAGGTAATTAGCATGCCATTAGATGTCAGATGAAAATGCCAGAATGCGTCGATTGGGCGTGTGTTACAGTTTGACAGTAAGATTATTTCCAATTTCAGCACCAACAGTCGCAGTACTTCCCCAAAACACCGATACCATCGAACGCCAATTGGGAGGCGACATTTGCGGCAAAACGTGGCGCCCGCTCGGCGTCCGTTGCGCGCTCAATGAACGCAACAAGACGGACGCAGGCGCCTGTGCGCAAGCGAACCACGTTCAGGGTATTCGATTGTTTTTTTTTCATTAAATCTGAAAGACAGACACACACACACAATCACACACACACAATAGTTACGATAGACTTCGGAAAACAACCGCGCTTTCAAAACAAGAATACATTCTGTCTGTGATTGCGTAACATGTCTTCAGAAGCCAATCACCGTTTTCTTTCATTGGGCGCTGTTTTTGGTTACTAAGTTTGTTGATTGAGTTTTTGGGCTATGGGCACAACAGACGGTACCACAATTGCACGGCGTTTTCTGCTACGGTCGACACGCCACTTGTTTGCTGTGTTTTGTCATTTGGTTAGCTTAAACGTGCACCTGTGCCTTTGGCCACTACTGTTTGTATGGTGTGTCATTTTTAAATGTTTTAAATTTAAAAATTATTCTGTTTCTCATTTTTTTGAAGTTTTTTAGCACATCTATTTCTTCAGAATCACTCCTCAATTTTCTTGTTATTGCACGTGTCCTCTTATGTTCAGACTCACTCGCGTCACGTGCATCCGGGCCGATACAGCCGGCTATGTCAGTGGATCTCCACAATCCTAGTCGGTCTGCTCTGGCTCGCCATACTCGACGCACTGCAACGCCACAGCAACGTTGAGGTGGGTGGGCTCGCACAAAAATCGATCATCATGTAACGCGTTGTACATTGTTTGAATAGAAAAAGGTGTTTTCAATAATTAAAAAAATGTTCCAGGTGATCAGCTTATCATCGGTGTTGCCCGTTTGGTGGTCGACTCAATTGGAGAGCGTTTATTCGTACGGCGGGGCGGTGTTCGGCGCTAGTGCCGCGTTCCAAATCGTCGCTATGCTCGTGTCGAAATCGTTGGTTTTTGTGACTCGCTCTGTGATTGTTAACGTGATTGGAGACGGGGCACACTCTGATTAGACCCCACATCTTGCCGCATCCCATGTTGGCCAAAATGGCAGACAGCCTCCATACAACATGGTTGCTTCTCGTTCTCCGTTTTCTATTCCGTCCAAAAAGATGGAGATCAGGATTTTTTCTCGCAATTCATTTGTTCAGTGTTCAGTATTTCCCAATCGTTCTCGTGTCGCTTTCGACAGGCGTGTGCTGCTGGTTGACGCGGTCTGCCTTGTTACGAGCGTGTTTCTCGCGTTGTTTTCGTCCACGTTTGTCGGCGTCACGCTGCGCTCGATGCTTGCCGTCGATCGGCCGGTCAGCATTTCACGTTCCTTTTTTCTGTTGCTTGAACTGATGTCGCCATCGGTTTCTGTCTCAATTTTGCATTTTTGCACATGCATTTGCACCGTAGGACGTGTTGCTCAGTTCGCTCGGCCTTTGCACGATCGCCAGTCTTCTCGGTACGGCCGTTCTCGTGCTACCGAGGAAGCGAATCCGACGGAAAAAGTCGAAGATCAGGTTTGAGCGAACCGTTTTTGTAGTTGAGTGTATTCAGTTTTGTTCATTTTATCGTCAACACCGTCAGATCGGAGTGATCAACCCGTGACGTGTGAGTCCGCCTCTCGGTGTTCAACTTGTAGGGTTTGAAGGCAAGATGATTAGCATCGCTTTGTGGATTTGACTCTGAAAGTCACTTTCTCAGCAACGTCGTGCGTATCAGCATTTTGCTCACGAATTCTCTACCCTAAACAGAAATGCTCACCACAAAAACAGCCGTTACAGTGGGTGTTTCTCAATCGCGAGCACACCGATGAGTCAGCGCAGCAGCCAGTGCGACGATCTGTCATCATACTCGATCCACCCGACGGCGACGCCACCGATCGCCGAACGTCACTCGCCCGACCATGGCCGCCCATCCACGAACTCGCACTCTTCGCTCGCTTATCGTGATCCAGCCAACGCCATCAATCTTGACGACCGCTTGTTACAAGATGACCATGAAAACGACGACCACGAAATGATGGAGATTGAACGTGAGCCGACTCCCAGTCGTGTACTGGCGCCCATACTCGACTCGATGTCGCTCACCAGACGGCGGCAGGAACAAAACAGCCGGAACGGTGGGTTTTTTTAAACGGCTATTGCTTTTTGAGCGTGGCTTTTTGAGTTTTCGCTATTATCTATACTTGAGGGTTGCATTTTCCGAATTACTGGTTGCTTGAAACGGCACATCTTTAAAGTCTCTTTGAAACCTTAGTTTTAGTTTTTCAAACCAACAACAGCTACATAGTGTGATGTAAACATGTAGTTTGAATTCAGGACACTGATCGGCTGCATCGAACTGATTGGGCCAATCAGTTTGCTCAATTCACAAGCAACCAATCAGTGGATTGCCATGATTTCCAAACACAATTCAATTGCAACACAGCCCGTTTCAGCGGCATCCACCAGCGGAGGCCCGTTCCATTCGCTGAGCACGCACGCGGGCGCACTGCCACCGCCAGCGTCCTCGAACGCAACAGCTGCGTCCGTTCTGGCGCCGCCACGATTCACCCCAGTTCGCCGTTCGCCCGCTGCGTCGCTTGCTCACCAACAGCCATCGCCAGTGTTTTCGCCGTCAATTTTTGGCCGCTCAAATGTCTATCATTCGTCTCAGATCGGCCAAATGCACGCTGCTGCCTATGACGCGGCGTCCACTTCACGCTACGGAATGTCGCCGGTTGCGCGTTCAGCTTTCGGTTCGGATCGAGTTTTTTTTCTCTTCAATTTTGTTTTACAGTTCACGCTTTTTTGGGTGCTGATCAACACTCGTGCTACCAGGCAGCAAACCTTATTTGCTCAACGGTAACCAATCAGAGGTGGCTGTCAAAGTTTAGTCGCAAACGAATTCTGCAGTCGAAAATGCTTCGCAGTGTTTTAGGCAACCCCGATTTGAGCACATTACGGCATCGCACCAATCAACCGACGTCAGAGTGGCTCTCATCAGCAAACACAGCCGACCATCTGACCAACTCATCATCAGACGATTCAATGATCACCTCAATCAGTAGAATGCATCAGTCAAGGTTGATGAGACAACATCAGCCACCAATCAACAATGGAAACTTGAGAGCCCCTTCAATGTTCAATGGTGACCAGCAGACGAGCTCAATTGGTTGGCTGAAGATCGTGTTAATTGTGGTGGGCACTCTTTTGGGACAGCTTTTGTTGCGTGTCGTCTATGATACAGTGGTCAGGGGGTATTTTTATTCGATTTGAATTTAGTTTCATTTCCAGTGATATTAGCGCATTTCTGTTTTTTTTTGTGATCAGGTTTGAAGTTCAAATTGATTGGCAAGTTATTATTATTATTACTGTGCTACCACGGATATTTCTTTGACAGCTTGTTGACTTTGCTTCGAAATTCTGACTATGCTGTTTTCTATTTGTTATTGGACTGAAAAACTCGTTTACCAACTGAGACAGCAAAACAGTAAAAAAAACAAAGATAATCACCGAAACATGGAAGTTCAGAAAAACCGGATTAAGTCAGTCAAACAGCATGAGCGAACAAGCTACGAGTAGCACAACAGGCACCAGGTTGCCACCACAACCGCTGCCAACCCCGTTAGTCACCAACTGACTGCCTTCTTGCGGCGAGAGAGCACCATGCGGACGTGCTTGGTGTGCTTCGCCCAGTTTGTCAAAACCGTCGAAATCTTGCGCATTGTGACAGAAACTACTGGAGAATTCTGCAGTGATTTTGTTTGCGATTTCTGAGTAATTAGTCAACGAGTACAGTTTCGTCTTATCCCAATTCACGATTTCCAGCAGATTGTTCAGTGACTCCGTTGGTGTCGGCGGGATGTCGACGATGAAGATTTCCGATTTCGCTCTTAGATCAGCTGCAGTGGCGAACGGTTTTGGACAACAGTAGCCGGGCACGTTGTCGATGCTGCAAAAGGGCTTTTTAATTTACAATTTGAAATCATAGAAGAAACAGTTTTCCATTTTTTACTCACTATCCTTCGGCGATCAAAATTACAAAGCTCTTTGCGCCCGCTCGATGGTTGGCCCGTGTCAGCACTTGGTCGCGTGTTACCGTTAAGCCGCTGAAGTTCACGAGAAACGGTTCTGAGCAAACATCGAAACATCATAACCACATTCCGAACCCGTTAATATCGGAGGCGCCACCCAACGGGGGGTCCGTTTCGAACTCTTGCAGGTGCGGCTCCACCTGCAGCCACGTTTGCCCTTCGGTCAAGTTGAAGTAGACGCCGGTGCTCTCGGGACTGGAGAAGTAGACGAGCGCAAAGTGCACATATGGAATGGCTGCGTCGAGATTCTCAGTCAGATGACGCACAATGTTCACCAGCTGAAAACGTCCTGGTCTGAAGACAGTGCACTCTGCCTATATACAATGTGTATAACACAGCAGTTGGTGCACAGCTGTTTTAGCTTCTTCGCTGTGCACCACTTCTGAACACTAATGTACTCACGTCTGGTATTCTCTTCAGCAAGCGCTCTGCGGTCTCAAAGACGAACACAACATCAGCGCAGCATTTGCCTGAAGCACGAACACAAGCACTGCAGAACAAGTTTCTATTTCAAAAATCCAGCCCACTTCCACTGTGGCGTATACACGTACACTGTATCAGACACGGCGAGTCACAGCTGCACGGCGTGGCCTCGGTTAAATTCTCCTTGAACGCCGTTAAGTCGTCGATTTTCGAGATGTTGAACACGAGCGCCGCTTTGCCGCTGATGCACAGCAGCTGCTCGTAGTCGTACGTGTCGATGGGACGGGCGTCCATGCCTGGCACACCGATTGAGATCAGCTCTGCCCCGACCAGATCACGGATCTGCTTCGCCACTGGGCACGGGTCCGGCAGGTTGTCTTCGGAGCTGTGACGTTTTGTGGGATGATTATAGTTTGGTCACCTTCGTATCCGCGGTGGTAGCGCGCTAGACTATTGTCTGCGCATTCGGGGATCGAGCCCCGCCGAGTATAGGTACTTAATGACAAAGAAAACTCGACGGGCATTCTACTTGACAGCGTTCTGTGCGCTTTTCTGAGTTACCCCTGGCTAAAAACATTGCCTAAAATCACCGTTTGTTTGTTCGTATCATTGGCTCTATTCACATTTGGCAAATATTCAATTCTTCAATACAACCGTGATGCTCTCTCACTGATTTTCAAAACCCTGGCACTGAAAAACTCGCACTTACTGTCCATCCGTGAACAGAACAAGCGCCTTGTGTTGCACATCGCGAGTGTCGTTCGTAAAAAAGTCCAGTGCAGTCTGTAAGGCTCTGAAAAAAAAACGGACAGCAAAAGCTGAAAACTACAAAACATGATGACATTTTCCTTGCGAAACAAAAAACTCGTGTTTGCTCTTACAGCGCAGTGTCAGTGAGTCCATACGCATACGGTGGTATGGCATCGATTGCGGCTTCCAGTTGCTCCAAGGAATGGTAATCAGTGAATGTCCAATTGAGCACCACCTTGCCATTGTAGACAATCATTGCAAAGCGAACGTTGTCGTCGCTGACGTTGTACTGCGCCACAAATTGCTTGGTGAAGTTCAGGATCTGTATTATCAAACTTGTGGGTGATTGGTTGAAGTGCGTCATGGAACAAATTTACTGGTTTAGATTGAAAAAAAATCAAAATTATTTTATCATTGACCGACCAACTGCACGTTTTTGGCTGTCATGCTCTCCGACGTGTCAATGACAAACACCAGGTCCATGCAATCGCAGACGCACTCTGAACAAAAAACGATTGGTTCGGAAAGTATTTTATTCCTTTCTTTTCGGTTCAGCGAAGGAATCTGGGCAAACTTGGCTTCGATGTTGTCATTGTGGTCGTGGTGGTCGAAGTAGCTATACTGGTGGTGGTTGGAGATGTGACGGAGGTTGTTGTGCTTGAACTACTCGTTGAACGGATCGTTGTCGTTCTCGAAGTGCTAGTGGACGTGCTGCTGCTCACTGTTGATGTGCTCGATTGGACGCATTTGCACGGCAGCACGGATTCGATCGGCGCGAGAAACTCGGGAAACTCGTTCACACTGGTGACGTTGAACACAAATTTCGGACTGCCGGCCATTCCTGGCGAGTTGATGAAAACAATTTGGCATTACGGTTTGTTAAGATGGAGTACAAAATGATTGAACACCGCGTTTTCTTGGCACTGTCAGTTCTTAATTTTTGTTTCAAAAATTTATAGAATGTGCGAGACCTTCGTTTTCTTCATAACCCGGTCGCAGATAACCATTGACACCTGGTACACTAACGACGATGATTCGAGTGTCGTAGGCAGCTCGAATTGCTTGCGCGATCGGAACTGGGTCAGCACCGGTGTTGTGGCTTGAAAGAAAATCAAAACTTTTATTTTATTTTTAAATTTTTTCAAAGTTTCGTACCGTCCGTCGGTGAAAATCAGAATCGCTGTAGGCACTGTTAGCCGGTGGTGCGACAATAAGGCATCGGCCGCGAGAAGGGCGCTGCAAAATCGTGTTTATAAAGCTTTGCTTTGTTCGACCGTATTTGGTCTGGTTTTTATGAATTATTCAATCCAGGATTTCCATTTCAAGTGCTTTTCAATCAAAACGTACAAGTGTACCTGGCGGTGTTTGTGTTGCCGACAATGTAACCAGCTTGCAGCAATGCCCGTAGCAGCGACTTCATGCTGTTGTACCGATCCAACGGCCACGCAAGAGTCACCTGGTCGTTGTAGAACACGGCTGACACTCGAACGGCGTTGGTGCCGACGACGAAACCGCTGACCAGTGAACCGCAGAAGTTTTTGATCTGAAATTTTGCTTCTTTCAGTTTATTTTTTCAGTTTCGACAACCTGATCTCATCGATTTACAAGGGTAACATTTTTTGCCGAATTTAAAAAGTGTGGGGCAGAAGTTTTGGAAACCGAGAAACGTTTTGCCTAGACCGGACTCCGCGGTAGTTTGCCCGTCACTAATAGCTGAAAAATTGAAACTAACCGCCATAAACGTCAAATCAGTGATGCTTTCTGAGCTGTCTATCACGAGCACGATGTCCATCAGCTCGCATTGGCAAACTGCAAACGAATTATTTTTTTATGTTCTTTGAATTTTTTTAAAAGATGACCACTCACCTGGTGCTGTGTCGCGAAAATTGACAGAGACATTCGTAAACTCTGAAACGACTCTAAAAGTTTTTAAATTGATGTTATTGAGTTATATCGACTAAGAACTGTTTTTTACCGTAACCGGTTCCGATTTCGGACGACCATCGCGTGAATTGAAACTGACAGAAAACATTTGCTAAACAGATCAACATAAAAACTAGCCGCACGAAATTGTGAACCATTATTTCGGATACAATTCAGGTTCACTTGTACACTTGTACGAGTGCTCTCAGTTCTTTCAAAATCACTAAATTTCACGCAATCATGGAACAGTTTTATTGACGCATGAGTCAAAAGATTAAAAATTCAATCTTCTTTCCACCTGAAAGTGTTGAGATAATAAAAAAACGTACGATCTCGACGCAGAAACAGCCGCATGCTTTGAGGTGACGGCCAGTCAGGTGAGGTTGTGTCATATCATATGGCATGCTTCGCATTTTATCGCCCGTTGATTATCGTTTTTATTATCTGTCAGAGTGTTGCCCTTTTTCAGCGATAAGAGTCATGTTGCCTCGAAACAAGCATGTGTACGGTAGCAGGACAGCCCAGTATTTTCGGAGTTCCGTTACATGTTTCCAAAAGATTTCAACTGTTATTCACAAGAAACAGTGGTTTTCAGCAATTTCGTGTCAGGACCCAAAACTACCGCTACCGTAACCCGTGCGCCCTACTTCCAGACGCATGACTGTTTCATGCAATCATGTGAACGGTATCCATCATTTCAGTAGCTTTTCCTGGCAATGAAGGACGTTTTTGAAAAATCGTGTCGAGACCAACAGCAGAGTTACCGTAACCCTTGAAATCCGGTTTTTTACATTCTGTTATAATGCTGCATGTTTCTAAAATGTTTTAACTGTTATTCACAAGAAACAAAGTGGTTTTCTGCAACTTCGTGTCAAGACCCAAAACTACCGCTACCGTAATCCGTGGGTCCTACTTTCGGACGTATGACTGTTTCATGCAATCATGTGAGCGGTACCCATCATAAATACCGGTATCTATCAAGCACATAAATACAACATTCAGTGCACTGCACACGCACTCACAGACGCACCCAATCGAAAATTTCAAATTCAAATAACTTCTTCAAATTTTTGAATTTCGAAAAACCCATACACAGGATTACTCAGCAGAACGAGGGCTTTCATTTGAGCCATAAATAAGCGGGCTGCGATGAAATTTGAGCGGACCCATATTTTGAAGGAGTACCTCAAATTCATCCTCAGCACACTCCGACAAAACTAACTGCAACGTTTGAACAAAAATTTTTGACTGTAAACGCGAGTTTAAAGAAACCATGATATTTTACGGGACGCCAACGACATACGTCTCGTCACAACCATTTTGCTTTCTTGGTTATTTTCTATTTTTGTTCTTTTTTCCGGCCTCTTCTCATTCTTTTCCTCCCATTTTCTATTCTTATTTCCATGACTCTATTCCTATTCTTTTTTCCATTGTTGTTCTAGGGGGGGGGGGCGGCCCCCCCCCAAAAAATTTTCGAATCTATCTCTATCAGACAAGTTTTTTCGGCTCAGCTATTATCTATCGAAAAAAAAAATTTTCAGCCAGCTATCTATCTGAAAATTTTTGTCTTCTAAGACATAAAATGAGTCAATTTTTGACCAAAATTGACCAGTTTTGCTCGAAATTCGTTAAAATTTTGCTAATTTTAGGTAAAATACGCGTTTATACTTGGTTTTTAGTGTATTTTTAGCATTATTTTGCTGTTTTTATAGCTTTTTAGCGTTTTAGCTATCTATCTATCAAATTTCAAAATTTTGACCGCCCCCCCCCCCCAAAGTCACATGGCCCCCCCCGCCCCCCCCAATTTTCCAGCTATCTATCTATCTGGAAAATTTGCTCCAGCTATCTATATCGGCCCCCCCCCCCCAACCCCTCGGCTCTGGAACAACTATGCTTTTTTCTTATTTCAAGATTTCAACAATCAAAACGAAACAATGCTCGATGGTTGCGCCGCGCGTGAAGCCATTTTTGACCGGCGGTCTTCCGTTCATCTGCACCGTGGCGGCTGGCGCCGCCGGACTTTCGTTCTGCGCTCAGAACCGTTACAAATACAGTCGTGTCACATCCATGAGCAAAAATACGGAGCTGTTGGTGAGTTTCTTTGCTCAAAGTTTGCTCAATGCTCAAAGTAAACTTCATATAACCGACGAAACAATCGCGCAAACAATGTTGACGTTGTTAGTTTTGAGTTTTTGGCGCCTTTTTGAGATTTTTTTCATAAAAAAATTAATCGGTGGTTGTTGGCTGCTGGATGACCCCGAAATTCTTTTCAGAAAGATGAGCTGAAGGCGAAAGGCGTGAAAGTGCGCGAACCGAAGTCGGACATAGAGTTTTACAAGGCAAGGTTTTGTTTCAGTGTTGCTTTCGTGTTGCTTTGTTACATTTATATGAAAATTGTGTTTCGTGTTTTGTTCCACACATTGCATACAGTCGGTTATATTCGTATCGTTCGAGACTTGCGACATCGCTAATATTTCTTTGAAACTTCAGAAACCATGCATGACATTTTCAATGACAAAAAACGAAAGCATCCGTTTTCCAGGAGTCGCTGAATGAAGACATTGACAATTGGACGAACGTGCGTGGCCCGCGGCCGTATGAAGACAACTCTGAATTTGAGGCACTGAAACAACGCAGGGCTAGGGTTGTTAAAAAAAACAAAAATCGTCATTTTTGTTTTTTAAAAAAAAAAATATTTTTTTTTAAAAAAAAAAATTTCAAAAATCAAAGTTGTGCTAAATCAATCAGGGAGTCCGAAGAACCACATATGATATGCAAGCGCCTCCCGAATGACTCCCGTATGGCGGAACTTTGCAGATTTTGTTTTGGTGACCTCAATTACCCCTTTTCCAAACCGTCACCATGCCTCTTCTTGTGTTTTGACCTCCAAAACGTCACTAATTGTCCCCAGCTAAGCTAATGCTAAAGTGAAGACAAACATACCGCCTTGAAATTCGATCAATTCTTCTGATGGTGTCGCGACGACACGACACGAAGCAGCAACCAGACAACGTAGCGCTTGCAAACGGAGCAGCGAGCACAATCGGACGCTCTGCGAGGCGAATCGTCACCTTATCTGCATCGGAAATGGTAGGCTAAGCTTTGGGACGCTCAAAAACTTCATCGCAGATGTTGTCGAAGCCTAAAATCAGTCGGTAAAACGGCCCAAAATCGACTGCTAAAGGTTTTACGAGGTAAAATCAAAGAAAATTTTTGTTGAACTTTCGAAAAATTGTGCCAAAATTGAGGTTTTCAGAGCATATTAGAGGAAAATTTTTCGAATTTTTTTTTTAAAAAAAAAAAAATCGGCATTTTTGTTTTTTTTTTAATCACTTTTTTTTTTAAAAAAAAAAATTTTCATTTTTGTTTAACAACCCTACGCAGGGCACAAGAGCGCTCGGCAAAAACACTGCCCAAGTGATGCAATAGTGCAGTTTTTTGCCAACTCAAAACGGGTTCTTTCAGTTTCCTGTTTTCGAGACGTGCGGTTCGCGTTCGCTGTGGTTTCGTTTGTTTCTCGCTGTTTGCAGACTGATTCGTTTCAAACCGCGGTATATTTGGACCACAAAATGTTTCGTTGTACTGAGAACTAAAATAACCATTGCTGTTGTGTCACAGTAACGCCGGTTTTTTGCCCATAAACTTGGATTGGGTGGGTTTTCTCGGTTGATTGTCTCTGCGAAAGCAATTTGACAAAAATAGCCAAAACGTTCAGTGCAGTAAATTTATGCAGAAACGAATCAGTCTGCAAATGCTGTGTTCTGTTCGGTGCTTCGTTTTCTGGCATTTTGTACAGTTGCAAATTGATTCATTTCTGCTTTTGTAGTTGTTCTAGTCACTTGTTGTTGCTGTTGTGTTCAGTTTGTTAAACGTTTGATTTTGAAATGAAAAAGTCAATCCATTTTCGGATGAACTTCAGTCTTCTTGTTCTCATCTGCAGTACCGTTTCATTATTTTTGAAATCGGTTCATGGCGATGCCGTAAATACATTCCGTGCTTTTTAACCAATTGATATTTGTCACTTATTAGCAGTAGTCCCTCGTTGAGATGGACAACCGACTAGAAGCAGAAGAAGACGACGACGACGAAAACATCAGTGGCTACACCGACAGCAGCGATGAGTCGATGGAGTATTATCGAGAGTTTACCTTAGCAGATGGTTCCAGTGATGCCCGTTCGATCCACCAGACAACCAACGAAAAACCACCGACGCAACCCAGCGAATCGCAGCCGCACAGTGGAATTCTGGCGGAAACGAACGCCCGCACAAGAACAACCGATGTGGCGATCGATCAATTCCTGTCGACCGACTATCTTCGTTCGCTGACATTTTCGGGCGACGAGTTTCTGAACTGCAGCTGTTCCGATCGTTCCTCCGACTCGCCGCGGCGCACGATTCAGCCGTCGGAGTTCTCGTTCAAACTGCAGCCGGATCCGGTGGTAAGTGCGCTGGTGGTTTTTCGTTTTTTTTTGTGATCTGATCAGAAGATTCGCATATTTTTATCTGCGTGTGTTTTTCGACACTTGTTTTAGCGACATGCAAATCAACCAACTTGTATGGATTCTCTGCATTTCAGCCCGACCATAAACAGATGCATATAAGGATCGGGTTGGGCCTCAAGAGTAACCTGCCTCTTTGGAACCAGCAAAAATGACTCAGAAAACTACAGAAAAAAAACAAAGCAAATTTCCAGACATCCAGTCCCACTAAAGTGCCTTCGCGGTCGTCTAACAGCGAATACTCACCGCAAATGTCAACGACACCGAACACAACAAAAGAGCTGGCATCGCCAAAGCCGAAATCGACTCCGACCGGTTTCTGGGCTCCGCTTCCATCGTCGTCGTCGGGTGCCACTCGACACACGAGCGCCGTCGCGACGAATCGCAGCAGCAGCAGCAAAGAGCATCGGTCGATTGCTCCGAGTCCACATCCACCACCCAGTGGCAGCAGTCCACCAAACAGCAACGACGTCGTCGTCGCCATCGCAAATCGCAACGCGCACTCGCCCGACGCGCAGCGCCGAATCGATCCGATTCTCCGCGCTCACCTGTCCGTCGGCATGTGGTCGAATCGAAACACGCTGGCGTTCCTGGACGAGGCGATCGCGGCCGTGTCGCCGTCGGTTCGCGCGGCGCTGACGCGAATGCAGCCGAACGATTTGCGGCGCATTTCGGTGTCGTCGATTCAGGTTGCGATCACCACCACCACCACCACCAACTCGCCACCGGCAACCGTCGCCAGCGCTGTGTCGACCAATGTGAGCGTGCGATTGGGTTTTTGTCGTGTCGTGCGTGGTCTTTTTGATGAGAAGTGGAAAACCTGCAGCTGTAGCACTTTTTGATTGGCTGCTAATCGACCATTCGCAGTTGCTTAATGGGGTTCATAATTCATATTTTTTTGAATGTCGCAAAATGCTCATTCTAGGTTTCCCAGCCGACTACCGACAGTGTGCAGCAGAAAACCTCCGCAACAGATACCATTGATCAATCGGAACGGGACACTGCCGAAGACTTCTATTCGCCCCAATCGCCGCCGTTGTGCTCGCCAACTGCGCATCGACAACGACCATCCGACTCCCGTAGTATGCTGAGTCCGTGTCGAATCAAGTGGATCCCGCTCGAAACCGTCGCATCCAACAGCTTCGCGCACGACTCGCCGCCCGGCCCCGCGCACTCGCCGCTGTCGCACACGGAAAGCGAACCGCCGAATCAACACGACGACGAGGATCTCGAGAAACTGGCGGATCTCCGATTCGAGATGACGCCGATATCGCCGCCGGAGACCGATGATCGAGAGCAGGACGACACCAGGAGGCCGTCGATGTTGGACGAAGCGGCGCGTCTTAGTGCGTGCAACAGCAAGCAGGTGCAGTTGTCGACGGTGGACCGGTTGGCATTGGAGCGCCGGCTGATGGTGAAGATGGCTGAGCTGTACAAACGCACCGGTCCGGTTGGCGATCAATCAGGTACAATCGGCTGCGTGTATCAGATACAGACGAATGAATGAGCCAACTTTACAAGCTGTCTAGCACGCTGATTGTCGCTCTACCGCGTTTCAGTCGTGTTCGTTGCACGGACAATGGAACTCAACTGTCGAGAGTGTAAACCTTTAGCGTAGATGTCAACGTTACAGCTTCAGAGGTAAGCTTGTACAGGCAGGGCACATTTCAGTTTTGTTTCAGCAGGGTATCGCCACGATCCAAGCGTCGATTCAAGCAACTGGCGATGGTGTGGAAATAGAACAGATCTGCAGTGACGATGATGATGAGGAGGAGGAGCAGAAACGGCACGATCAACAGTCTAGTCAGCTAAATCGGAACGAAGCGAGACAAAGAAGAGAGTTGATTGAGTTTGGCTGGGATTAGGCTGTACATATTCCAAGGGCTTCCCAAAAAATATTCCGACGTTCATTGTTCGATCTACAGCAACTCACTGACCCCAAGCCCGAGAGCCCGTAAAGTGAAGACGCAACCAAAGCACCAGTCATCGTCATCACCTGAGGAGGCGCACAGTAGAAAGCGACCAGCAAACCGCTGAAACCGGACGCACAACAGGACGAGGGCATGATCAGCAGTGATGTAGAACGTGCAGGCTGCGCGGCAGGCGGAAGCCGCAGTGGGGGGATTGCAGAATCGTGTTGCGGATAATGCCTGTATGAAATGCTCCGGTGAACTCGGAGC